>CM072542.1:18990000-19182500 GCA_036898165.1 Silybum marianum | reverse complement strand
ACATATTCTGCTTCTGCTGTGGAAGTTGACACAGTTTTGCTTCTTGGATGTCCAACTGATTAGTCTATTTCCCATAAATTGACAGCTACCAGAGGTACTCTTTCTGTCCAACTTACATCCTACACGATCAGAGTCAATGTATGCAATCAAATCAAAGACAAAAATTTTGGGACACCAGAGGCTCAAAGAGTGTGTGCCCTTTAAGTATCTAAAAATTCTTTTAACGGCAGCCAGATGAGACTCTTTTGGATTGGCTTGATATCTAACACAGAGACATGTGGCAAACATTATATCTAGTCTACTGGCTGTTAAATACATAATTGATCCAATCATACCTCTGTAGTTCGTGACATCAACTGATTTCCCTGAGGAATCAGAGTTAAGCCTTGTACTAGGAGAGATTGGAGTTTTCATAGTAGTGGTATTTTGAATTTTGAATTCCTTTAACATGTCATAAACATACTTGGCCTGATTTATGAAACTGCCAGACGTAGTTTGTTTGATTTGAAGCCCTAGGAAGAAGTTTAATTCTCCCATCATGCTCATTTCAAACTCACTTTCCATTAGTTGTGAAAATATTTCAACTTCTACTTTATCAGTTGAACCAAATATAATGTCATCCACGTAGATTTGAATAACAATTAACATACCTTTGCCTCTTTTGATGAACAAAGTAGTATCTATTTTACCCTTTTCGTACAAATGATCAATCAGAAACCTTGATAGTCGTACATACCATGCTCTGGGAGCTTGCTTTAAGTCGTACAGAGCTTTGTCCAGAAGATAGACATGATTTGGATGTCTTGCATCCTCAAAACAGGAAAAGTCCATTCAATTCTTGATGGAAATGGAGTTTTACAAATTCTCGCCGGAACTGGAAGATCATTTCGAGATCTTCGAACATATTCGAGGGTTCAATGTCACTATTGTAACTTCGGCCAACACGCAAGATGAGACTTTACCACCGGCAGGACACTTCTTCTTTGAGTTTCCCATTCAAAAATGCACATTTGACATCCATTTGGTATACTTTGAAGTCTTTGTATGCAGAGAAGGTTAGAAAAAGTCTGTTTGCTTCTAGTCTTGCTACTGGAGCAAAGGTTTCATCATAGTCAATACCCTCTTCTTGACAATATCCCTTTTCCACCAGTCTTGCTTTATTTCTGATGACAATCCCATCTTCATCCTTCTTTATGTAGAAGTTCTTCTTGCATTGCATCCACCCAACTTGAGTCCTGCAGGGCTTCGTGAACTTTCTTTTGTTCTAGCGTGCTTAAGAAATTTACAAAGAAAGCTTCGTTGGCAGTTGCAGATCTTGTTTTGACCCCTTCTGATGGATTACCAATGATTAAATCTGGAGAGTGAGATTTGGTCCATCTTTTCATTCTTGTTTGAGATATCATTTGTGCTTGAATTTCTGTGTCCAGAGGCTCTGGGATTTGGATTGGTTCTAGGGCAACTTCTGGTTTTGGAGTGGACCCGAGTATCTCCCTCTCAAATGAAGGCATAGAGGATGAGAACTTGGCTGGATTTTCATTTGTTGAACCAGAAGACGTATATGGGCCAGAAATAGTTATCCCAGAAGCTTGAAGTACCTCTGGAATATTCAAGATTGGATTATTTGATATCCTCTCTGATGGTATTTCTTCTCCCAGAAACTCATCAAATATTGCGTCGATCTCGAAATCTCTGGAGCCTGAAAGATAGTCAGATATAACATTGTTAAGTTTGATTTCTGAATTGGAATAGTCAGAAGTCAATTGGGTTTGATCATCGAAGTCTATGTTAATGCTTTCCATGACAGTCTTGATTCTCAAATTAAAAACCCTGAAGGCTTTTGAATTTAAAGAGTAACCCAATAAATTGGCTTCATCAGACTTCTTGTCAAACTTCCCAAGCTTCTCTCGATCATTCAAAATAAAGCACCAGTTGCCGAAACTGTGAAAAAAATTTAACCGACGGTACTTTATTATTTATCAGTTCATAAGAAGTTTTGAAGTGCCTCTTATTGATTATAGATCGATTTTGAGTAAAATACGTTGTTGCTACAGCTTTAGCCCAGAAGTTGGTGGGTAGTCTAGAAGCTGTAAGCATTGTTCTTGCTGCTTCGACTAAAGTGCAATTTCTTCTTTCTACCACACCATTTTGTTGAGGAGTACGTACAACAGAGAAGTTTTGATTGATTTCTTCGTAGGTAAGGTATTCATCAAATTTGACATCTGAGTTGTTGTATCTTATTTTGTAGAAGTACTTGTATCCTTGTCATCATGTTCCTCAATACTATTGGACCTTCTAACTTCTGGCGCACAAAAGCAAGCCATGTGTACCTGAAAAATTCATCTATTAGCACAAGTATGTCCTTTTTACCAGAAAGGCTCTGAATTGCTATGGGACCACAAAGGTCAACATGAAGCATTTGCAGAGGCCTTGTATACGAATGATCACTCTTTGTTTTATGGGAAACTCTTTTAATTTTTCCCATCTCACAAGCTGGGCAGAGATGATCCTTTTGGAAGTGTACCTCTAGGAGGTCCCTTTCCAGGTTATGTTTTAGAAGCAGTTCAAGATTTTGAAAATTTAAGTGTAAAAATTTATGATGCCAGAGCCAAGCTGCTTCACTCTTCTTTGACACAAGACAGAGGGTTTATGTACCATCCTTAGAAGTAAAATTCATCATGTATAAGTTACCTTTTCTGTCAGCTCTCCATAATTCTTCACCTGCTTTAGAGAATAAGTAACAATGTTTTTCATCGAGTACCACTAACATTTTAGAATCACAGAGTTGACTTACACTCAAAAAATTATGCTTTAATCCAGAAACATAAGCTACTTTGGATAAGGTAACATTACCTTCTTCAAGAGTACCGTAGCCTTTTATTTGACCCTTACCATCGTCAACAAACGTTACTGCTCCTCCAGTTTTATCTTTGAATTTGGAGAGTTAGTTTTTTGTTCCAGTCAAGTGCCTCGAGCATCCAGAGTCAAGATACCAGATGTGCACACGCTGTTTCTGCAATCAAAATTAGAGAGATTTAGGTACCCATTTCATAATGGGTCCTTTGATGTTAGGTTTATACTTCTGATTTGATTTTTCCTTTTGAGAGAAGAAATTTACGGGTTTTACAGGTTTTACAGGTTTTCCAGAGACTTCTGGTTTGCCTGTTTTGTTCGAATCGTTTCTTTTGTTTTGATTTTTGAAGTTTGAGTGCTTACGATTATCAAAGAAATAACCAGAAGGCCGTCAGAAGAATTGTTTGAGTTTTAGAAATAAATAAAAATATTCAGAGTTCTGAAACATAAAAGAATTCATTGAATTTTCATTACTCGAATGATAAGTACAATATTTCTTATTTCTGTCTATTCTAGCATCAGTTGTTCTATTGAACTCCTTATCTAGCCTAGACTTATGCTTCGTAACATTTGAACTTTTCTGACTTGGCTTCTTCTTTGGAGACTTCTCTTGAACACTTGGTTTTACTGAAACATTAGCATAAGAGTTAGTTTTCAATTTTTATTTTTGTGCTCGAGAAAACTTATGTGGCTGGGGGTTCAGAGATTGTTTCTGAGTATTTTCATTCTTTTTGATTTTATTTTCCTATTCTAGATCAAGACAAGATTTAGCTTTGATGCACATCTCAAGGAAATATGGATGTATGGGTACCTCTCTTTTCTGTACTGTTTGAGATACAGAGAAATTTGGTATGCCATTAGAAATTTTTTCAACTTCTTTTCCAGCTGTTCTAATCTCTGGAGATTCCTTGGTCTAAATAAAGGGAGCATTATTGTCCTTTATGCATTGTGGAACTTTTACATAATTAGTAGGCAAACAGAAGTTACGATATGACATTGATTTTTCTGATATTTCAAATAAATCATCATCATTTTGATCATTATTTTCCCAAGGATAAGTAACACGCTCATCATTTTCTTTGTTGTCACAAAGATGTAAATCGACGAAGAAAAAAGGGAGAATCTCTGGATAATTTTCAGAAAATTGGTGCACACATTTTTCTTGATCAGATTTAAAACACTCATCCAAAGTTTTAAGAATATCATTTTGAAAGTTGAGTCTAAGCTCTTCTTCTGCCTGTATAGGTATGAACTCATCAGCTTCTGGATTTAAAGTTATATGAGTGAATGAACCAAAATGAAAAACAGCTTCTTTCTTCTGGATAAATTTAAGATCAACCCGAGTTACTTTTCCAGAAGAGTATTTTGTGTATTTGTATTTTAATTTTAATTTTCTAACTTGATGTCCATTCTCATATTTTGATTTCTTAAAAACTAATTGTTCATTTAGAATTGGAAACACAGGTTTCTGTTCTTTACCTATACAGAAGACAGAGTCTAGAGTAGATCTCTTTTTACACGTATAAGGATCCAAATCCTCGAAACTAAGGCCTGTTTTCCCTACTTGTGTGTTTATCTTATCATGCACCTTCTGAGCATCTAGATAATTTTTAATTAAAAGCTCTTTATTTTGAAGTTCAACGTGCAGATATTCTCTTTCCTTCTGAAAATAATTTTTAAGTGCAATAGAGTTTAATCTGTCACTTTCTTTGGCTTTTATTTCTTTTTCTTTAGCTTCTAGAAGTTTAAAAAAATTGTTAATCTCTTCTTTGAGTCTTTTCCTTTTCGACAGAGAGTTCATGTTTCTCTTCTGTCAGAATTTCCATTTCCCTTTTAAAAATATCTCTTTCCTTTTGAATGATGGAAACAGGTTGTTCAATATTTTTCCTCAGTTTCTTGTCAACAACAAGCTTCTGTTTCAACTTTTTAAATTCAATAGTTAGGCTTAAAATGGTTTGTTCAAGTTCAGAAGAATTAGATGTAGTGCATGCTGGGGTTTTAGAAGGTTGATCATCTGAATCATTTTCCATAGCCATTCCACAGAACATAGCTTCATCTCCACTTCATTGATCATCAAGCCAGTTTTCTTTCTCAGCATAGTGAGCTCTTTCCATTATGTTATACTTGTACTTGTTCTTGTAATAAGGTTTATCTTTGACAAGAACACCTTTATAATCTTTGGAGTAATGACCTGGCTTCCCACATCTATCTTCTGATTCAGAGAGACCTTGATCAGCCTCTGTGATTAGTGCTTTGTTCTTTCCTTTCTTCTCTATATCTTTCTTTCCTCTGCCTGATCCTCTGGATTCAGATATTAGGACCATAGGTCCACCAACACTTGTCTTTTTCCGTATCACTTCCTTATTATGTGCTTAAAGGGTGCCAAACACATCATGCAGAGACCATGTTTCCAGATCCTGATTTGCTTGCAGAGACATGAAAAGATTTGACCACCCTGAATTCAGACGTTTGAGAACTAAGACATTGTTATCCTCCTTGGATCGAATAATATCACATTTCTTGCACAGATTTATCAGAGTGTTGAATCTGTGGTAAGTCTGTTCCAGAGTCGCCTCTGGAAGCGCTTGAAAACTGTTATACTCATTCAAGGCTTGAGCTCTTATGTTCTTCTTCATTTTGGCACCTCCATCTAATTGATTGGCGAGTTGATCCCATAATTCCTGGGCTGTTTCACAAGAGTCAAGAGATTGAAAAATCTCATTTGGAATTGCCATGATCAATAGACTTTTTGCCTTTTTGGCAATTTCAACTTTGGCCTTATCATCATTAGTCCAATTTCCCCTTTCTTTGGGAACTTGGCGAGCAAGAATCTCTTCAGTAGTAGTTGTAGGAGGTACTCTTGGAATAGTGGTCATTGGTACGAAAAGACCATTTAAAATAGTAGAATATAGATCTACATCTAATCCTTCATAGAAATTGATCATTTGAATTTTCCATTGAGGATATTCGTCTCGGATTAGTGTAGGTAGTTTGGTCAAGGAACCGGAAGTGTATATGGCATTCAAATATCTGATGCGGTTCCTCAATCTTCGGAGACAGAGGATCAAGAGACAGAGGTTCAAGCTCAATCGATACCTCAAACAAGAATGACTAGATGGACAAAGTCTCACTCTTCAGATCTAATAATCGGAAGTCTAGCTGACGGGGTAAAAACCAGATCTGCAACTGCAAATGAAGCTTTCTTTGTAAATTTTCTTAGCATGATCGAACCAAAGAAAGTTCATGAAGCTCTACAAGAACCAAGTTGGGTGGAAGCTATGCAAGAAGAACTGCTTCAGTTTGATAGAAACAAGGTGTGGAACTTAGTACCTTTGCCAAAAGACAAAATCGCTATAGGTACTAAGTGGGTATTTAGGAACAAAAAGGATGGAGATGGTATTGTGATCAGAAACAAGGCAAGATTGGTGGCCAAGGGGTATTGTCAAGAAGAAGGGATAGACTACGACGAGCCATTTGCTCCTGTTGCAAGACTAGAAGCGATAAGACTTTTTCTACCGTTCTCAGCATACAAAAACTTTAAAGTATATCAGATGGATGTTAAGTGTGCATTTCTAAATGGAAACCTCAAAGAAGAAGGGTATGTTGAACAGCCTCCTGGTTTTGAAGATGCTAGACACCCAGATTATGTCTATCTTCGGGATAAAGCTCTCTACGGATTAAAGCAAGCACCAAGAGCCTGGTACGAACGATTATCCACATATCTGATCAGTCATTCTTATGAGAAAGGAAAAATTGACACGACGTTAATCATCAAAAGAGGCAAAGGTATGTTAACCATTTTTCAAATATATGTGGATGACATTATATTTGGTTCTACTCATCAATCAGAAGTTGATCTGTTTTCAAAACCGATGGAAAAAGAATTTGAAATGAGTATGTTGGGAGAATTAACATTTTGCTTAGGACTCCAGGTCAAACAAACTACCTCTGGCATCTTTATAAATCAAGGCAAGTACGTTTCTGACATGTTAAAGAAATTCAAACTTCAAAATTCCACCACTATGAAAACTCCTATCTCTCCCAGCACGAAACTTGATCCTGATTCCTTAGGAAAATCAGTTAATGTTACGAGCTATAGAGGTATGATTGGATCACTTTTATACTTGACTGCTAGTAGACCAGATATCATGTTTGCCACATGTCTTTGTGCGAGATTTCAAGCCAATCCAAAAGAATCTCATTTGGCTGCTATAAAAAGAATTTTTAGATACCCGAAAGGAACTCCATCACTGGGTCTCAGGTATCCGAAGAATTCTGGTTTTGATTTGATTGCATACACTGACTCTGATCATGCAGGATGCAAGTTAGACAGAAAAAGCACATCTGGTAGCTGTCAACTTCTGGGTAACAGACTAATAAGTTGGACATCCAAGAAACAAAATTGTGTTTCGACATCTATAGCAGGAGCCGAATATGTTGCTGCTGCTAGCTGCTGTTCCCAAGTCATATGGATGAAAACCCAACTCAGGGATTATGGTCTGGTGTACGACAAGATACCCATCCTATGTGACTCAGAAAGTGCTATTGCAATCACTGAGAATCCAGTTCAGCACTCAAAAACCAAGCACGTTGATGTAAGGTATCATTTCATTAAGGATCATGTGGAGAAGGGGGCAATTGAAATGTATTTTGTCTTCACTGATTATCAACTTGTTGATATCTTTACAAAAGCTCTGGATGAAAAACGATTCAATTTTCTTGTCAGCAAGCTGGGTATGATAAACATGTAATTTCCTTAATATCTATGGTCTTCATAGTACTAAGTCAAATTTACTTGTTTTGTATATATTAAAGTTTTTTTTCTTTTTCAACTTCATAAATAATAATTGATCTGAAGCCTCTGGTCACTTCTGATGCTTAACTCAGAGGCACTCAGAAGCCTCTGAACACCCCTATTCAATGAACATTTGTTTTCACGGTTTATCCAAGTATAGACAGAAAGGGAAGCTCAATTTGAAAAAGCAAGGGGGAGTAACATTCTCAAATGTCAAGGGGGAGCACAGAAACACCATCTAAGTATTTGAGGGGGAGCATAGAAGTGTGCAAAACATGAAGATTCTTCATAATACAAGTCTAACAAATGTTAGCTGTCTTCTGAACCTCTCTTTTCTTGAAAGTTTTTGAGAATGTGTTACTTTTGAATAACTCTTGCCGTCAAGGTTACAAAGAAAACTCAGATTCAACTAAAACTCTTCTGAAAAGATGTTCTAGGACATAAATCTTGGTCTCAAACTGTTTTAGATGACCAAAAAGCCATTCTTTAATTATGTCTCTCTTTTGAAAAAAATTAAAATAAGTTACTTCTAACTTTAACTATTGCCTCCAAGGTTAATTAGAATTTTCTTATTTTAATTAAATTTCTTAAGAAATGCTATTCAAAGAATTCAAAACTTTCATTTGGTACAAAGACTAATTTTCTTCTCCAAATGTCTGATTTTAATTTGATTTAAAAGAAAGCATTAATTACAAAAATTATTCTTTTAATCCACAATTTTTGTTGATTAATTGATAGTTTTTTTTAAATTAATTCTTTTTTTAAAATTTTGGAGGGAAGTTTTCACTAAGCATCCGGCTATCATCATTGCCACGTGTCATTTATTGTTCGATTGCATGATGGCACACCTGCCTACTCACGTCAGCCCCTACTAACCGTTTGCTTTTCCCCAAATCAAAACCCCTCGATCTCCAAAATCACTCGAGTTCATCCTTTCTCTCTCATTATAAAAACTCAAAAATAGAAGTTCATCACTTTACTGCTCACCGTCTTCCTCCTTCGATTACCATCACTGATTGATTACCTGCACTCTTAAGCTCTCAAAAACCCAAAGTCTCAAATGGCAACCCCAACTGCAAAACGTTAATGTGCAAGAAGACGAAGGACAGTTGATCGATTCAACAACAGAAAGGGCCCCAATCGTCAAGCTACCCTTGAAGGCTAACAATGTGCAAGTTCTTCTTGACCCAAATACGTTTCAAGAAGAGTATAAGGTCATGATTGAGTTTCTACAAAATCATTCTCTAAACCGAACCCTAACCCTAACAAACCCTAATGTCCCCGAAATTTATGTTCAAGAGGTTTGGCAATCTCTGTTTGTTGCAAATGAAGAAACCCTTGTAGGAAATTTCAGCCATCCCGCTGAACCTGAAACCGCTATCGAGATTCCAATCACAAAGAAGAAAATTGCTAAATACTTTCATTTGCCCCTGCCCGTCATTGAAGTCGAAGGCCAGAAAGTACCAAATCCAAATCTGGAACATAATCCCACTCCTGAAGCTCTGCTTGCATTCATCAAGTTCTTGGGTTACAATGAAACACCTATAAAGCTGTCTGAATTCAAAAGGAAGCACTTGCCTCAAATGTGCAATGTACTTGTTTCTATTCTTAACAAAAGCCTAACCTGCAAAATAGGCTCTCATGATCAAGCTAGCAAGAACATACTTACAATTATGTATGGAATGTTCTTCAACAAGCCTCTGGATTATGCCAGTTTGCTCTTTCAAGAAATGAAGGTTGTTGTTCGCACCAAAGTTTCCCATCAGAACCAGGGCAAACCTCTTCCAGCATTGATGTTTCCCAGATTCCTATCTCTGTTCACTTATCCTGCAATAGATGCTCTGAAAGCTCCTCACCTTCAACCATTTTGCAAGATCGCCACAATGGCATCTCACAAACCCATAATTGACAGGTTAATGGAATGTCCTTAACCTTAATCCTCAAACCTCTCTTAATCTTATCTCTTATAGAAGCTCTTTGGTATACTCAGAACCGAGAATACCTTCCCCAAGAGCATTTAGAGCCAAATGTAGAACGTGAGGGGTCAAGTGAAAATGAGTCTGAAAAGAATGGGAGTGAACAACTGAGTGATTCTGCCCATCCTGATAGGTTAATGCAAGAAGCAACAGAAGATGTCCATAAAGACACATTTGAGCAAATTTCACCGAGTCCAACACGGGCAACCACAACTGCTGAGGTAGATGCCAACACATCTACTCTCATTGAAAAAGGACAGCCCAGTCCAAACCACCCTGAAACCAACCGATCAGAGGATTTTCTTTCATCCTCTGAATCAAGCACTACTGGGGATGCCACCTCATCCTCATCACCCTATCAACAGGGTGATGATGAAGACATAAAAGTTCAATTGCCCCAGAACTCGCCACTACCTACACATTTCGTTGATGACTCCGTGACCAACGAAGCATTAGGGAGCGCAGAAGGTACGTCCATACCCTCTGCTAGTGTAGCTGCTGACGAATTCCCTTCAGACGGGTTACAGCATCAGGATGCACCACTTACCGGAGTTTTTCTACACCCTAAAGGTAAGCACATTGTGTTCAGCTCCCCATCCTCTGATGATCAGGACACAGCTGAACCAATCAGAACAACCAAAAAGGTGCCTATCGTTGATAGCCCTCGAAGATAGGTTGGAAGTCCCTCCACGCTTAACATAAAACAGGTGTGTACGAGGGCCTCTCTGAACGTGAGAGACAAGGGGCCTCATGTGTTGGGGATGCACTGGTTACCTCTTCTGAATTTGTCACCAATGCAACGGTTCAGGCATTCGGTGATAAAATTCAGAGATCTGTGGAAGATCTAAAAATCTCC
This sequence comes from Silybum marianum, assembly GCA_036898165.1. Classification (NCBI taxonomy): domain Eukaryota; kingdom Viridiplantae; phylum Streptophyta; class Magnoliopsida; order Asterales; family Asteraceae; genus Silybum; species Silybum marianum. The sequence goes on along the minus strand of CM072542.1, from coordinate 19,172,023 downwards.
CTCGAATCCCATCACACAATGCTTAATGATATCAAGAATGCTCAACTTGCCCAAACTCAGGCTCTGGAAGCTATCCAGGAATTAATTTCTGACAATACCGAGTCTCAGAGGAAATCTGCCTCTGCCTATTTCAATCAACTGGATGTAGGAATCAAAGCAAACGCTGAGGCAATTTTTCACATTCTTGATGACATTCCGCCTCCATAGGTCACAATATCTACAAATGAGTATGGATCCTTTGTTGTTGATATCAAGAAACTCATTGATGTTGTGATTCCCTCAGATGCTTCAAACTCTTCTTCCTCATCCTTGGTCCATAAATCAGACATGGTTATCTTTCAGAAAGCTATGTTGGACAGGTTCAATGCACTGACTGCCAAATATGTCTCCAAAACGAATTCTACCTCAACAAATTTGGATCAGAAGGTATCAACTTTAGAAACCTCTGTTTCAACATTATCGTCTCTGGTTAGCTCTCTGTATGCTGCTTATGAAGAAAAGAAGAAATCCAAATAAGCCAGAGCGTGCAAAAAGGCAGAATTGAAGAGAAAGAAGTCTGAGGATCAGGATCCTGATTCTCAAAAGGGGGAGAATCCATCCAAAAAGGAAAAAACAGATGGCACTGAGACGACTAAGTCTCAGGATAAAGGTAAGGCTCCTGATGTTCCAATCTCTAAACCACCACCATCCAAACAAACTCCCCTTACACCAACACCATTAGCCGTAAACTCTGGCCCACTTCCCAAAGATCCAGATATGGCTAAGTTCATCCAAACAAACTCCCCTTACACAACCTCATACCTCACAATCTCAGCCACCTAACTCCCCACAACCACAAAAAGAACAACCAACAAAATCCTCCCAACCTCAACCAAATCAACCATCAGAATCCCACCAACCTCCGAAAAATCAATCAAGCCCTTCTTGTGCCAGAACTAGAGAATTCTCAACATCCCAAAACCCAATTCCAAAAACCTCTGAACATGTCCCTGAACAACCCAACACTTAAGACGCTGAAGAAGATAAAGCCAAGGCTGAAGCTGATAAAGCTAAGGCTGACTTTGAAAAGGCCAAGAAAGAAGCGTCAAACAAAAGAAAGGCAGAGATTCAAGAAACGAGAAATAAGTTGTGGAGGTTTGATGAACTCCCAACTTTGGAAATTAGGAACAGCCACATATACGCTCCTACAGATCAGAAAATATTCTTGATGCTTCCTAACTTCGCAAATGACTATCATGTAAGCGGAAGTCAAAAATAGATTCATGAGTCACAGGCAAGTAAGGAAAGAAACATACTCAACAGTAACAATAAAGAATATCTCTGGGGTCAAGCACGTAAACTTTGAAAACACAGAAATCATGTACACAATCTATGAAGTGATCAAAGAAGACAAGAAAACGTACTATTTCTGTGATAATGATCTGTTATCAATCAATCCCACTGATCTCATACCTCTGGAAAGATATATGAAAAAGAAAATGAATCAAGGGACTGATAATCAGAACAAAGTTGCCTTTCTTCGTATCATTGAATGCATGAAAGCTTTCATCAAGTATAGAAGACAGGTAGATTTCCAAACGGGCCTAGATCACAAGGAAGCAATCTTAAGCATCTATGCTCTGAATGAAGACAGAGAGGGCATTAAGCATTTAACTTCTAGAGAAGTGTTGACAGAACCTGAAGACGGCATAGTGTTTAAAAGAGTGGTGGAAATTGTCAAGAGCTTTGCGTCTCTTCAGACTCATGATAGAAGCAAAAGTAGAGAAGACAGAGACGTAGCTAAACGAATGGTTCAGAAACTTGACACAATTTTAAAAGTCAGGGAAATCACTGATCTATTTTATAAGATTGTTACTTCTCATTCTAATGCTCCCTTCTGATCCAATATACGAAGCCCTTTATCAAGAATTCAAACACATATACGAAGCCCTTTACCAAGAATTCAAATACTTGTCTCAAAGTGATTGATGATGCACCAACTGGAAGTGGGAAGACTATATGTGCAGAATTTGCAATTTAACGAAACCATCAGAAAGGGTCTGATAGCGTCATGCGTGTTGTGTGCTTCTGTTGAAGCACTTGCCAAAGAGCGACATAACGAATGGAAAAATAAATTCGGAGATGGTCTTGGATTGAGAGTTTGAAATTAATTAAGGAGACAACAACAGGTTTGAAATTGATTAAGGAGACAATAACAGATTTGAAATTGATTAAGGAGACAGCAACAGATTTGAAATTGATTAAGGAGACAGCAACTTGAAATTTCCTAAGGAAACTGCAACGGATTTGAAATTAATTGAACGAAGTTATCATTGCCATATTCTGGACTTCATACTTAGGGGGAGATTGTTAGACTCCATTCTGAAGAAAGTATGAACCAGAATATCACAAGTATCCAAGATCAGAAGTCAAGACAGAAGTTCACTCTCTGACTTAAATCATCTTAGAGACGTCCAGACACTTGAAGAACCTCTGGACTTAAACTGTGTCTCACGCGCTTATGATGACGTGAAAATCATACTTTTCGTGCATCTCCAGTTATAACCAATTCTATTATCTAGTATAGATGACGTGTCAGTTTCTGATAGGCTAGGTCGTTGACTTTCATTTTGTAACAGTATTAATAGATTCATTCTTCACTGTAATAGTTGACGATCTTGAAGAGAAAAAATCACGCTGTTGATTCATACGTATTGTAATCAAGCTCAAGGTTATTAATACGATTTCCTGATTGTTCTTCTAACCTGTTCTTACTGTTTATCATTATTGATTTACTGCTTATTGTCAATCATAGATCAATATTGCTTTCGCTCATATTGTGTTATACGATCTGTTGATTAATTGTTAGAAAGGGATCTAGGTTCCAACAACCATCTAATTAAGCCTTGCTAAGTAATTTTTTAAATTCTTAGAAGCCCTTAACTATTGCTAACCTGAAGCTTCTGACTTGACAGTTGTCACATAAAACAATAGCACTCTGCATAAAATAAGAGGATTTTCTACTAGTCATGTGCCTTGAGCACTCTTCATCCACTATCGAGATACCAAATACCATTAGCACTCTGCATAAAAGAAGAGGATTAATTTTTCATAGTTACCCATACTACTATGGGTCTTGTAGTGTTAGTGGAAATAACAAGTTTCGCGGATGTGTTACTCGCTGAGAAATTTTCTTTAGTGGTTATCTTCACTTTGGATGTTTTACCACCCTTAGTGGATTTCACTTTAGCCGATTTTTCAGCGAGAGCTACTTTCTTACCATGAGCCAATCTTTCAGCTTTAGTAACATTAGGGCACTTGCTAGCAACGTGGGTAGTCTCACCACAGTGAGAAATGGGTTTTCTTGAGGTAAAAGGTAACAGAGAAAGAGAGAAACCGCAGGTGAGAGATGAGAGACAGAAAGGGGAAAACGTGTGAGAAGGAGAAAGAAGAAGAGTGCCTGGTGTAAGAGGTAGAAAAGAAAAAGAATGGTTGGTGGGTCAAGATGGTAATCTGCATAGGGGGTGGTGAGGTGCAAAATCCTTACCCGCATGCTCTTTTAAAAAGTTAAATACATAAGATTTATATTAATATATATATATATACACGTACACATTCCATACATTTGTATAATTTACGTATATGCATGAATTACAATCTAATTAAACCCCCCTGCATATATTATATATACATTACATATATTTTATGTGCATAATATCTATATATCTATACATACCTATATTTATTTATACGTATTTGTAAATGTTAATGCACTAACGACTCAATTTATCAAGACTTATATTAAATTACTTTCTTACTGAAATTTCGGGTTTTACAATCCTCCCAACCATAAGATAATTTTGTCCTCGAAATCTAATACGGATCAAAACATTACTTGCTCAATGTCCCTATATCCCAACCGCCATGACGATAACCATGTTGATTTCTACACTTGGCCCCGAACCAAAACGTTGCACCAACATTAGTGTAACTACTTAACACCGTTGAAGAAATCTCCCCAAAACCAAAGTCTTGGTTGCCTCCCAACTTTAGGTGACTCATATTACTTCCACTCTGCAATTGATAGTCAAAATAAATTCTATTCTTAATTTGCTCAACATAATCTTCCAACTGATGAAGTCTTCAATGTGGCCGGAAAAGTCTTAACTACCAACGTTTATTCTCCTTGGAGTTTCCATAAAAGCAACCAAAATATCTTAGCATCTCTACGAACTTTCCCAATCGTTCCAACAGTTCTACGTCTCAAAATCGAAAGTCAGCTCCTCAAATCATAAAATGATCACACCGCAAATACAGGTATGCCTACAAGTATTTCCATCCTAGATGCATTATGTCAGTTCTCATTATCGATTTAAAGTTGACACCTAATATGGGAACTAAAATTCCAATTTTACAACTTTAACAGGCGAACCAACCACCACAATTTTTTTTTACGCGAAGTGTGACAACTGTCAAAATTCGAGCTTTCAGGTTAACTTCTATTAAGTTTATTAGTGTTTATATAGATTAATTTTAAGAATAGAAGTTAGTTGGTTTAGAATGGCCGAAAAATCCCTAGCATTTTCGGTAGTCGCTTAAAATGTCCGTTTCCGACCGGTAACTGTCCGAAACGTCCAATACAGTACCAAATGCTCTAAATTATACCCAATTTATATAAAATATATAGTTTTTAGTATTTTATTTATGAAACTTTTTATTTTGTTAGAAATTAACCATTTTAGGGCCTACATTTTGACAAAAAGGCCAAAAATTGAGAAAATTGACTTCCAATTTAGCATTTTTGGGCTTAAAATAAGTTTAAAAGAGAAGTTTTTTGGGTTTTGGGTGGGGCCCATCACCATGGCCGCCCCCCCCCCCCTCTTGTCCCACATATAAAAAGGTTTTTTTTTAATTTCTCCTCTCATTAGCTCACTTTCAAATTCAAAACCTTTCTCTCTTCTCTCTAAAAACAAAGAGACATATTCACTTCTCTCTTCTCTTACTCTCTAAGATTAAACTCAGCCATTTTCATCAAATATCTTTATCAAAAATCAAGTTCAAGCAAAAATTTAGAAGCTCTAATCACCATCCAAATAACAACTCTACTCTCTTTTTCTTGCAATTTTTGGGTGAAACCCCCACTTTTCTTATAAGTTTTTAGCTACTTTTAATATCTGAAATTTCTGAGTTTGTGGAGAGATTATACACCAAAACATGAAAAAAAATGTTTATACAATGGTGGTAATCTATGATCCAGACAATAAAACTCAAGAAAATAGGTGAAAATCATGATTTTATGTGTTTTTGAGTAAAAATGGTGATTTTTTGTGCTGACAGATTTATTGCATGCGCATAAATCGTTCATTTTTTGCAAATGATATGTTAAAATGTTAGGTCTGAAATTATTGTATCCGAGATGACAACTATTGAAGACATGAAGGACCAAAAGTGCAAAGTCAACAAAGTCAATAATTAGGAAAGTTTAATATAAGGAAACGTTGCTTTATTGTAAATAAGACAAGTGTATAATGCCTTATCTCATAGTTTCCTTATTACGATAATTGTTCTACATATAAATAGAGGGTTAGGGTCATTCTTTAGGTGTGCGCAAGATTATCTATTAAGAAGAGATTAGAGTGAATGTAAGTCAATTACTAGTGAGCCTAAATTCTGTCAAATCATATTGTAACCGTACAAGTGAGATATCCGACTACGAAGCTTCTTTAATCTTTGTGTTCTTATTGCATTATTATTCATAATCAGTGTGCTTGCATAATCTGGGATCTACAAGTGGTATCAGAGCCTATGATCTGAGTTTTGGATGTTTTCTGAAGTGATCATCGCAAACAGAAGGTAAAATCTCGATTTCTTATTCGTTGAAGTTTTCTCGATTCAAACTGTTTTAGCTTAACCCGATAAAAATTCTTAAAATTCCAGATATGTTTGTTTGTCTATTTTTTCTACCCGATAAAACCTAATCCATTCTTTAGCTTGAATTTTTGTCGATTCAAATTATAATAAACTTGATTTTTATTCGAATTATTTAATCTGTTTTTTGATTAAAATTATTCTAGTTTATCTTGATTACTTTTGAAACTCTTTACATAAGAAAACTCAGGAACTAGTGACTCTTGCAGCTTTTCTTACTAAAGAATTTTTAAGTAAAAATCATAAACTCAAGTAATTTTAATTTTTATTCTTGACTGAACAAATAAGAAACTCGAGAACTTAGTTATTCTTGTCCATAAAAAGACTTGTTATTTTTAGTCAAGAACCCTTTGTTCTTGATTTCTGGTTTATCAGTTAAAGAAAATTCAGATCAGATATCCTTGAATTTTTATCGAGTCCTTCTCAATCGACATATTTTTTTTATCGAGTCAACAGTAATCGATATAAATTTTTATCGAGTCCAATTTTTTTCCAAAAAGAAGTTCGTTTGTCGAGTCCTTAGCAATCGAGAAACTTTAGTTATCGAGTCTATTCTGATCGATAACTTCTGCTTATCGACTCAAGTTATTCTTAGAAAGTTTTATCGAATCCACTTCACCCGACAAAAATTTGTTCTCGAGTCGCATACACCCGAGAAATCTTCTTATCAAGCCCATATCACTCGACAAATTTTTTAGTCGACCCTTCATCACCCGAGAAAACCTTCATCTATCAAAAAAAAACTTTCTGTTTTCCCAAGAAAACTCATAAAATTACCAAAACTCATCAATCGAGATCAATTCGTCAGGTAACCCGTGCTTTCACAATGAGTTCTTAAAATCAACTTTCTGAGCTAAATACACAAATTTCTCAACTTGAAACCAGACACACAAACAACATGCCAGTGTTGAATGAACTTTTAAGAGAACATGTCACTCTCAAATCTAAATTTAATAACTCAGAAGAATCAAGAAAAGTTTTGGAAAATCAAAATGAATTTTTGGAGAAACAACTTAAATGTCACTCTCTTGAGCTTGCCTGATTTCTTGATCTCTTAATCACTGAGCTTCAAAGGCATGTGCTCATTCTTCAGGTGACAAGTAGGAGAATTCGTCAAAGACGTTTATTGGAACAGCGGCTTCAGGCTCACAAGTACGAAAAAGGAATTTTTTACTCTGGCCATTTTGAGATCTCTTATGAAGTTCTCCCTTCTCTGTTATTCTTCTGGTTCAGGGATAGGTTGCCTATTTACATGCCTTGGGATAAGGCCTTCTTCCTCTTCAGAGTCAGATTCGGATATATACCGGAACTGATCTTCAGTGGAAGGTTCCCTCAGAAATGGAGAATCCTTAGGGGGACAGGGATCACTGAGAATGGGAGAATCAGATAGAGGTTCATCAGAGATCATATGTGGTGGTGGAGAGGAAAAGGGTGTTTGAGTTTCAGAGGGATGAATATAGGTAACGAGAGGAAGGCATACCTCAGTGAAGAGCTCCCCCTCAGAGTTTAGTGAAATGGGATCGAGATCCATCACTTGCTTGTTTTTCCCGGAGGGATCAGACTGCTCCTGGCTAAGAGGTGGCCTGTCCCCCAAAGGATCTCTGAAAACAATTTCAGGAAGGGTTGATCCTGGACGGTTGCGTTTGAAGAATTGTGAGAAGTTGAGGGGAGTGTCGTCATTGTCATCATCATCATTTCCTCCAAATGATTTACAAGGGATGTCTTGTTCATCCTCTTCTTCATTATCTTCTTCTTCATCATCATCATCATCTTCTTCAGTGATGAAGGGAGGTTGTTGAGTTGGTTGTTAGTTGTAGAGAGGTTGGGGTTCACCAGGAAGAATCGCGTTTGCTTTGTTGATCAGCTCATTAACGAGCTCTTAGGCAAATTTCTCCCCCTCTTTGTTGCCAACAGGGAAAGTATGCACCAGAAGAGTATGTACATTAGAATGGAGGAGAGTGTCTCAACCTGTGATATCTGAGTTTGAGCAACCAAACTCAGATTACCCCTATCAGACGCAGTGAATGAAGGGGCCCGTTCAACAAGGCTCTGAACAAGGCATAGGATTTCACCCTGAGTCTTCTGAATATCAGCAAAGTCTTCTCCTGCAGTGCAGCTTTCTCAGCTAGCTCCTTGATAGCTCGTTCGTTAGCAGCATTATCATCCCTCATCAATTGAATGTCAGTGGAGATGTCGTTAATGGTAGCCTTCATACCTTGAACACCACTGACTTGAGAGAAGATGATCTCTGAAGAGATCTGCAAAGTATCAACCCTATGCCTTGTTAGGGCACACTCGTTTACCAAGAAGTCCAAGGCAGGAAACAAGGGAGGAGGCAGGGAGATCTTTGGGATTTCAGCAACCAAGGAAGGAAGCTGACTTGAAAGATTCTCTCTTTTTATTTCTCTCTTTGTTTTCTTAAGGTCTTCAGCTTTATCGACCTTAGGAGAGTTGAGAGAAGAGGAGGGCTCGCTGGGTGCAGCAGCAGTCGTAGTGGTGGTGGTGGTGGTAGCTGATGAGAATTGAGGAGCAGCGATACCTGTTGATAACAAAGATAGACGAGCCAAAAAGAGCTCGGGGTTAGCAGAAAGATGTGGGGAGGTAGTATGTATAATCAAGGGTGCCTTGAGAGTATCTAAGGAATTACACTCAGGGATGGTACGTGCTATGGTAGTGTCCTGAGGATCACTGACCTGTATCTGAGAATGTTTAAAAGAAACATTTTCAGGTCCTGTGCACGTGGCTTTCCAATATTCAAGTTGTCGAAACAAAAGTAATTCTTGGATAGCACGATGTTCAACCTCATCAGAGATAGGGACAACCATCTCTGAATCATGAGTTGATGTGTGGACCAAAGAATAGGAGGTAGAAGAAGAAGAGAAGGTTGTGCATATAATACCTGATCCAGCTTCAGTAGAGCTGGCTATCACATTCTCAGGGACCGAGGTCGTTAAGAATGGGGGTAGTGCGGATGAAGTGGCAACGGAAACAGAAGTCGTTGTCGTAGCTTTGGAGAGAGGAGGCGTTGGTGCGACGCTAGAATCAGAGGTAGTCGTCTTTTGAGAGACGGTTCTCTTTAGATTTTTTGTGAGTGGCTTGTGAGCGATGGTCTTTTGGTGACCATCGATCGGTTGTTTTCTTTTAGCAGGGGAGGAGGTGTCGAGGTTAATCACTATGGGGATTGGCAGTGATACAGACATAGTGTCAACCTGAGTGGTGGAGGATAGAGTAGAATTACCGTCAAGGGCGGCATCCCTGATAAGGTTCAGCATGTAGGGCCGGTAAGGAGCGTCTCCCGGTAGCTCATCAATCTCTAGGGATTTCTTTCCAACTTAAGAGAAGGATTCATTCCCAACCTTAGGGTATCCCTCATACACGTTTTCCAAGATGGTTGCTACAAATCTTGGAAAAGGAATAGACTTCTCCCTTTTTGGTGCCTGAACTCGATTGTAGAGTTCACTGAAGATGTAGTCAGCGAATTTCAGCTTCCTACCATGGTATAGTGAGAATGCCATCTCCAAAAATGGCTTACTGGCTTGATCCTGAGAGCCAGTCTTAGTGCCTAAGCACTGAATTACCTGTGTGAAGATGTACTGCCACCTAGATGGAATTCTTTTCTTCTCCGTCTTGGTGATGGTCTTCACATCAGAGTCCCATTTGTAGCCAATCATATCAAGGAAGGAGATGACTTATTTCTTTGAGGGTGCATATACCCATGTCTGGTTCTTGCCTCTAGCTGGAAGACGAAGAGCAGAGCGCACAACTCCAAAGGTTATGGCATATGTTCCTTTGCTAGTGGTGAATTCGACAGTAGGGAGTTTATTTCCCTTTTCAGTGGTTACACTGGTGGTGTGGGCAGTAAACCAGAAGTGCTGAAGATCAGCAGTGATTCCGACGGGAACATGAGTGAAGGCATACATCAGGGGTCACTTCATGATGAACTTAGCGCCTTCAGCGAACTGTGGTTTGTCAGCGGGGATGTCAACCAAAGTTACATAGTTGCTTGGTTTCACGATGGCTTGCTCAGGGGTGAATGTGCATTCAGGAGCCCCTACAAACTTGGTCACTGGGAGAACTTCGTCTTTAACGTACTTGAACGTAGTGCTTGAAGATGCCATTGCTTTTTCAAAGATGGGAACACCAAAGAGGAAAAGCATGGCTTAGTACAAGAGAGTAGAAACCAGATATTTTGGTACAAAGAATACCAAATCGATAAGGAGAACAAGTGCTTTGATAAACAAAATCAAAATACTTGTTATTCTTGAAAGTTTTTAGAAAGACGTTTTAAACAAGGTGTTTATTTATGGTATTTAGATAGAGAAAAAGGTTAGATGATATTTTGGATCAAAATAGACCAAAATGTCTTCTGTTCTAGGATGGAACTTAGAACAGGTTTTTATGTTTTCAAAAAAAACAGTTAAGAAGTATTTAAAAATCTTTATAACAATAAGTTATAAAAGATGAGTAGAAGTAGTAAACAACATCCATGTTTTTGTTTTTGCATAAAAAGGTAAAAAGAAAGATCAAATCTTGAGAGTAAAGTGAAAACTGAGAAAAACGCACAAGTGCGTGTTCTTGGTGTTCCTGAGGTTTGCAGAGAAAATTCAAATTCTTGCCTTTTTAGAGAATATGAGCGCGTAAAGAATAAAATGGAAAAAGATTTTCCTTATATATGTGGATGAGAGAGAAAGAGGAGAGAGAAGAATTTTAAACGACGGTTTTATCTTTTTGAAAGGGTAATGATATCCTAGCGCACATTCCTAGGGGTTGATCGGATAGGAAACGTCGAGGTCCGTCATGTGTCAGAAAAGGTCTGATGTGTCCTTTTCTTTTAAAAAATGATAATATTATCACTTAAATAATAAATGTTAATCATTATCCATTTAAAATCCTCATCATTAACATTAAATAAATGTCAGTGATGGGTTTTCTCTTTTGAGATCCAATATCTGAATAAGAAAGAATTCAGAGAGCATAAGAAATAGAAGTACATACCTTGGCGAGATATATTACTAAGTCATACTTCAGGGAATGATTTGTGATTTTGAAGAAAATTTTAGTTTTTACTTAATAGAGTTGATCACTGAGAATTTTCATTCTTCAACGTTCAACATACCAAGTTCGCTGATTAATATATTAAATCTAGTCTCATCAAGAGGCTTAGTAAATAGGTCAGCGAGCTGATATTCAGTGGGTATAAAATGAAGTTTAACTTCACCATTCATAACGTGATCTCTAATAAAGTGATATATGTTCTCGATATACTTGGTTTTCGAGTGAAGCACGGGATTATTAGCGATAGCACTTGTGTTATCACAATAGCTAGGGATTTTAGAGAGCTTGAGATCATAGTCTCTGAGTTGGTTCTTCATCCATAGGATTTGGGCACAACAACTTCCAGCGGTTACGTATTCAGCTTCAGTTGTTGATGTGGATACTGAATTTTTGCTTTTTACTTGTCCAACTTACCACCTAGTAGCTGACAACCACAAGTGGTGCTTTTCCTATCAATCTTGCAACCTGAAAAATCACTATCAGAGTAACTAATTAGATCGAACCTTGAGCCTTCGGGATACCAAAGACCCAGATTAGGAGTTCCTTTCAGATATCTGAATATTCGCTTTACAGCGATCAAATGGGATTCCTTGGGTTCAGCTTGATATCTAGCACAGAGACAAGTAGAGTACATAATATCAGGTCGACTCGTTGTAAGATATAGTAGAGAGCCTATAAATCCTCTATAGGTAGTAACATTGACAGGTGTCCCATGGGGATCCTTGTTAAGAGTCAGAGGAGGTGCCATAGGAGTTTTCATTGGAGAACTTTGAGTCATCTCAAATTTCTTCAGCATATCATTAACATACTTACTTTGACATATGAAAATGTCTTTCTCAGATTGCTTAATTTGTAGACCAGGAAAATATGTTAGCTCACCCACCATACTCATTTTATATTCTTTCTTCATGTGTTTAGCGAAACGAGTACAGAGTTTGGGATTAGTAGAACCAAAGATAATGTCATCGACATATACCTGAGCCAGAATGGTATGACCTTTGCGTTTTCAAAGAAAGAGGGTTTGGTCAATTTTTCCATGTACAATTTTTTTTAAGAAGATATTTAGAAAGGGTATCATACCAAGCACGAGGACCTTGTTTTAACCCGTAAAGAACTTTTTGTAGTTTGAAAACATGGCCAAAGTATTTAGGATCATAGAAACCAGGAGGTTGTTCAACATAAACTTCCTCTTTTAGTTTGCCATTTAGAAAAGCACTTTTAACATCCATTTGAAAAACTTTAAAGTCTTAATGGGCAGCATAGGCTAAGAAAAGTCTTATGGCTTCTAACCTGGCTACAGGAGCGAAGGTTTCATCATAATCTATACATTCTTCTTGTCTGTATCCCTGAGCAACAATTCAACCCTTGTTGCGAGTTACAGTGCCATGTTCATCTAATTTGTTATGAAAAACCCATTTGGTTCCAATAACAGTCTTGTCTGAAGGACGAGGTACAATATTCTAAACTTTGTTCCTTCGAAACTCTGTTAGTTCTTCTTGCATAGCACTGACCCAACTAGGATCAGTGACAGCGTCATCGATCTTTTTAGGTTCGGTTATAAAAATAAAATTAACAAAGAGATAGATGTTACCTTGACCACGATGGGTTCTTACATCTGTATAGGGATCACCAATGATTTGATCAATAGGGTGATTTATTGTCCATCGAAGAGCTGGAGGTTGAGGTGAGTGATCAACAAAAGATTCAGCGACTTGTTCAGGAAGAGTCGAAGACGCATCAGCTATAGGTTCTTCAGCATTTTTTAACATCCCTGGAGGAGACTCTAAAGGAGTCAGATTCTCTTGAGTTGAGGGAGGAACTTGATTATTCACTTAAGCATCACCGTTGGAGGAACTAGAAGGAGGAATCTGATTTAAGGTAGTAACATTTATCCTTGAAGAGGATGGAGTGTTACTTTTTATAGGAATGAAGTTAGGTCTTTCATCATCATTATTTTTAGCGACCGGAGGTGCATTGAAATAAGATTCAGGTTCACCATAGTGTGATTTTGATCCAATTGTCTAGTTCTGTGTCGTTTTCAGAGATGGCAATAGAACATGATGAGCGTGATTCATCAAAGTTAACATGCATGGTTTCTTCTATGGGTTGTCTTCTTTTGTTGAAGACTCTGAATGCCTTAGATACTGAGGAGTATCTAAGAAAGATTCTATCGACATCTTTTGGATCGAATTTTCCTAAATGATCTCTGTCATTCAGAATATAGCACCTACATTCGAAGATATGTAAGTATTTCAGAGTGGGTCTTCTTCCATGAAATAATTCATAGAAGGTCTTCTTGAATCGCTTAACTATAAGAGATTTATTCTAAGTGAAACATGCAGTGTTAACTGCTTCAGCCCAAAATTGAGTTGGTAGATGCGATTCGCTGAGCATTAAGCGTGCGGCTTCAATGATAATTTGATTTCTTCTTTCAGCAACGCCATTTTGCTGAGGAGTTCTCACTGATGAGAAATTATGAGTGATTCCTTTTTCTTCAAAGAAGGTAATCAGGGTACTGTTTTTAAATTCAGTGCCATGATCACTTCTCATGGAGCGAATAGTTAGATTGTTCAGGACTTCCATTTTCTTGATAAAGGAGATAATTTCATCAGGTATATTACTCTTAGATAGAAGAAAGAATACCCATGTATATCTGGAATATTCATCTACAATTACTAGAGTGTATTTCTTTCAAGATATGGACTAGACGTTGACTGGTCCAAATAGGTCCATATGAAGTAAGTGAAGAGGAATGGTCACTGAAGAAACTTGCTTGGATCTAAAAGAATCTTTTGTCAGCTTTTCTTTTTCACACGCTGAACAAAGAGATTCCTTTGTAAAAGAGTGTTTAGGAAGATCTCTGGCAAGTTCTTTTTGAGATAGATCATTGATCATCTTCAGGTTCAGATGAGAGAGTCTCTTGTGCCAGAGCCAGTTAATATCAGAGGAGGCTCTTGATAGAAAGCAAACATTTTCTGAATGACCACTATCCATATTGATGACATATACATTCTTTGATCTTTTGCCTTTTAGAGCAAGTTTATCATTTTTATCAGTGACTGCACATCTGGTCTTTGTGAATAGGACTTTAAAGTCTTTATCATAGAGTTGACTAATGCTTAAGATATTATGCTTTAGTCCTTCAACATAAGCAACACGACTAAAAGAGGTTGCTCCATTGGATAGGACACCATAACCCTTGGTGTATCCTATACCATTTCCACCAAAGATCACTGAGGGACCAGTTTCCTCTTTCTAATCAGAGAGCAGAGATTTTTTGCCAATCATGTGCCTTGAGCATCTGCTATCGAGTACCAGTCTACCAGATACCTTTAGCACTCTGCATAAAACAAGAGGATTGATTTTTCATATGTGCCCATACTACTATGGGTACTGCAGTGTTGGTGGAAATAACAGGTTTGGCGGATGTGTTACTTGCTGAGGAATTTTCTTCAGTGGTTATCTTCACCTTGGATGTTTTACCATCCTTAGTGGATTTCACTTTAGCAGATTTTAAGCAAGAGCTACTTTCTTACCATGAGTCAATCTTTCAGCTTTAGTAACGTTAGGGCATTTGCTAGCAACGTGGGTAGTCTCACCATAGTGATAGCACTTGCTATATTTAATAAAAGGTTGTGAGCAAGAAGCGTTCAGAGAGGAGGTCAAAACAATATCAGGACTAGGACCAAGAATTCCTTTATCCATCGTCCTCGGAGGAACTACGAGTTTCTCTGGTTCAGATAGAGTGAGATCGATCTTAATTCTTGGAGTTGATCTCTGAATCGATCCAGGGATCATCTTTCCAGAATTAGGACGATTCACTAAGGAACTGAAGGATTCTTCTTTAGTTTTTGGAAATTCTTGATTGTGGGAACATGGTCAAGGAACTTGTCCTTGATCACCTTCCCTGAATCCTTGGTAAAGGGTTTAGAAGGTCTTTTCTTAGAAGTAAGGACACTCTAAGAAGAGGAATCAGGGATAGAAGAAACAAACATTCCAAATTTTAGCATGGAACGGTCAATTTGTATTTCTTCTTGATCAGAGGAATATTCTAGACCACTCTTGACCATTTTAGGGATCTGAGCATTGACGATCTCACTGACTTTGTCAGAAGCCTTACACCATCCTTCAATGGTAGCTTTTTCAGCTTTGAGATCAGCAATGGCTTTTTCGTGCTCAGTGATAGCTTGCTCTTTCTCGATGCTAATTGTCTGATTTACAAATATTTGTTCTTTAAAATCTTCTTCGATTTTTGTAAGCTCGTTTATTTTTAGATGACAATTTTTAAGTTGTTCAGAGAGATCTATATTTATTTGTTCAACTTTAATTTTACCATTTAGAGCATTGTAAAAATCAACAGTCATAAAATCGAGAGCTGGCACGCTATCAGGAATAGGTTTAGAGGAGGTAGATAAAATAGGTACCTGAGTCGATGGAGACTCTAAAAAGGATGAGTCAGAGGCCTCTTCAGCGTCTTCTATTCTTGCCACAAGACATAGGAGGTCTATGTCTTCTTCATCTGATCCAGATTCAACAGTGGTTTGAGCCCAGTCTTCTTCTTGATCCCAGTCGACTTCTTCAGCGACAAGGCCCTTGCCTTTTCGCTGGTTATTCTTCTTCAGATTCTGATATTTTTCTTTTAATTTAGAATATTTCTCATTCTTATTTTTATCAGAAGTCTGAGAGGTTGTTGGAGCAGCAACTTTCTTTGATCTGCACTCACTAGCAAAGTGACCTTTGCGTTGACAGCTGAAGTAGATCGCTGAAGCTTTATCAGCTGGGACAATCTTTGACTTATCAGAGTCAGTGATGGTGGGAGTCTTTCTGAAATTTCTCTTTCTAGCGAATCTCCTAAAATTTTTAGTGACAAGGGCTAGAGAATTATCAAATTCAGAGATATCGGCATCAGTGATATCCTTTGAGTTAGATTGATCTAACTCAATGATAGAGATTATAGAAGAAGATATGAGTTTGGAAGGTTCTATCTCTGAAGTCACTAAAGCTAAAGAAAAACTTTTGGCCGACTTAGTGTCTTTCATGAGATTTCTTTTTAAGGCTAAAGATTGCTCATGATTAAGCAATATTCCATACAAAGCACTTAAAGAAAGAGTTTCAATGTCCTTAGTTAACTTAAGACACATTGTAAATGTTTCCCATTATTCAAGAAGAGCTTCCATGAACTTAGTTAGGATTTCAGAGTTGGAGTACTCACGATTCACAGTTTTCATGTCTATTAAGAGACAGTTAAACGTTTGGTGGATTTGAGAAAGGGTTTAATTTTTCAGAATCATGAAGCTTTCATATTGTATTACCAAGTTAATACTGCGAGTAATATGAACCTCATTTGTGCCTTCATATTGAACACAGAGAGTGTGCCACATGGACTTAGAAGTCCTCATTTTCATTACTGAATGATAAACATCATCCGGTAGAGACATGACAATGATAGATCTAGCTTTTGAATCAACAGTTAGCTCTATCTTGTCTTCCTCACCCCATTGATGTGGGGCTTTGGGAATTATTCCTTCAGGAATAGCAGGGGTTATAGCAGTGGCAGGTACTGCTTGAACCAGGACTGTTGGAACGAAAGGTCCATTTTCTAGATAGTAAGGGACCTTAGGATCTGATCCTTCTAGAAATAGAATCATTCTTTCCTTCCAGACGAGGAAATTATCACGGCTAAACTTGGAGGTTTAGCTAAAGATCCATTGTCTATATAGTTTGTGTTTGTGTTAGCCATTTTAAAATGAAAACAAGAAATGAGTTCGTTTTAAAGATTTTAGAAGCTTAAAGCAATAAAACACTGCTCTGATACTACTTGTTGGTCCCAAAGGAGTCTACAAGAGTTCAATGGAAATAGAAACAGTTTGTAGAAGGGGGGTTGAATACAAACACAAGCTTTTTAAGTTTTTAAATTAGTTTATATTGAATAAACAAATTTACAATTGTAAGCGGAATTAGAACAAGTATTAAATCTATTCTATTACAACTAAGAAGTAGCTAAGTTGATGCACAAGAACAAGAAAGAAAAGCAATAGAGGTTTGAGGAGAGAAGGTAGCATGCATGAAGATGAAGAAGGGTTCTTCATCTATTTATACCCATTGCATTAAATGCAAAGCAAAAGGTATATGCAGCGTGTCAAGTTTCTATTTGAGACTTGTCGTTTGTTCATAAAGCAACCATGCTTTTGGGCGAATATGAACAGTAACCAAATCAGATTTGATGGGGACATAAGAGACAATCCGTACGTCCTTTTCTGACAAGGTATAGAGGTTTGACTTTTGTGCATCGAGGATAAGATCAACATTGATTTTGCTTAGTAGGCCCTATTTTGATCACTGAACCAGAAGCTTCAAGGATGAAGTCTTCAGGTATCACTGAGGCCTTTGCAAGATCTCACACTTCAGATAGATGAACGTTGCTATCACTGAACCGCTTCATATCACGAACTATCCATCTCTTTTTTCAGCTATGCCTTCGACAGTCGTTGAATGACTTTGTGGTGTGAGTGTTGTTCTTCAGATCTTCAGAGATAAGATGTTCTTCCTGATCATCAGCGATCACTGAACACAGTCAGTGTGTGCTATCGCTAACTTCTGAACATTATCCTATATATGGAATTTTCACTAAGTATAAGAGGAATCATCATATTCAAATCACTGAAAGGAGTTTGGATCAACAGTTTCTAAATTTTCTCAAATTTTTTATTTTTAAAAATGTTTAATATGTTAAAGACTTTTATATAACCTTTATGTAATTTATGTTTTTATAGAAGTATGGAGATTTTTATACTTACATGCACATTGCAATTAATGTTAGTTAACTATTCACTTTATCTTATTTATGTTAATTAACTCTTCACTTTCTCATATTTATTTCACATCATGATTTTTCATCTTTAATTAGTTGACTACCTAATGGGTTGGTTTGTTGACAAACAACTTTTTTCTCACATTTTCTCTTGTATATTTGATCAATCAAAGTTATGGATTTGTTATTTGGTGAGTTGTATCTATTTTATTGTCTAAATAAGGTATGAAGATATTTGAGCATGATGAAGAACATAAAAGCTTCATGGACAATGTACATATATATTATTACATACTCCAATCTCAACTTAAAATTGATTTTTTTTAGTAAATTTCGTGATTTATTATTACCTCAATTCTCATTTCTATTATTTTTCTTCAAAAAAGTCACCACAATACTAATAGAACATTTGAATATTGTTTATTATGATATGACATTATTACTAGCAAAAATGAGAGTAAAATTACATTCTAGTTTTGATTTTGAAGTTGTTATATAGTAATAAAAAAATTAACTTTGCATTTGAGAAATTAAGATTTTAAGAAAATATAAACTTTTGTTAATCGATTGATTCTCTTCAAAGATCGTCTTTATGATCTTCAACTATTTTTTATTATTCCTGATTAAAAGTAATTAATTGTTTTTTTATGAATTTAGTTATTTACTTTATACATTTAACAATACCAACAATCAATAAATTATGCTACAATCTAATAAGATTATATCACTCTCCTCAATGTTATAGAGGATTAAATCGTAACTGATGGAGTGAATAAGATCCTATACACATGAAGGATGAAAAGGTTGAAGATGCCGGATAACTCTATGTAATCGATTCCGAGTAGAGTTGTACATGGACGGTACGGCCCGCTAGACCCCGCCCTTCCGACCCGTTAGAAAAGCGGGCTTGGACAACCATTCTAAAAAATATGGGCGGGCTCAAACGGGACCGTTTAAATTAATGGACGGACTTGGGCAATGAAAAAGGAAATATGGACAGGCCCGCTTGGCCCGATATATAATTATAATAAGTTAATTTTTTATGTAATTAATATTTTATTAAAAAAAAAGTTAGAAGTGGTTTTGGGTTGGACTTCCTTTATTGGTATCAACCATCTCTAAAATATATACTATGTGTAATCATGGTTCTAAGTAACTCGTTATGGCGCGTTATGGCGTCAAGGCTTGGGTTCGCCGCCGCGTTAACCCCCATGGCTTCGCTCTAAGGCTTGGTTGCTCTGTAACGCGTTATGATGTGTTACGACACGTTATGACGCCTTATTTTGTAAGGCGTGGGGTTACTTTGATGTATAATTTGAGCGATAAATGATAATTATGTATGAGACCTAGGACTTAAATAAACGTAAAAACGAAACTTATTAAAAACTAAACCTTAAATATGTAAATATTTACTCTCATTCACGTACACGAAAAGTCAAACCCGAATTATTTGAAAACGGCAAAAAGTAATGAGTACAGATTCAAGAGATTTAATCTGAATTTTACACTTTTGGTATCATTTTTTATAAGTTAGTATATATTTGGTATCATTGGTTTATTTCTAAGTTTTATTAGTTTATATGGATTTAATTTGTTCGAATGTATTATTCAAAACATTAACACATACAAGGGTGTGTGTATATATATATATATGTGTGTGTGTGTGTGCCGCCTTAGCGCACGCCTTGAAAAACGTCGTGGCCTCGCCGTAACTCGTAAGGCTTGAGGCTTGACCTCGCCGCCACGCCACGCCTCACGTTATTTAGAACCTTGTGTGTAATATGTAATATAACAAGCCTCGAATCTTGATCTTGAAATATTGGATGGTTAAATATTTGTCATTGAAAAATCCAAATTTCAAATGGTGATAATTTTTGGAAAGAAAAAGTCGAACTCTATATTTTATAAAAAAACATTTTTTTCTCATGTCGTGTATATTAGTATATTTTATATTTTTTTAGTTAGAAAAAAATCATGTATTCGGAAATTTTTACGCAACCATCCATTTTATATAAGTTTTTTAAATGTAAATTTTTAGGCCCGTTAGCCCATTGGCAAGCCCGGACCGTTTATCGGACGAGTATGGGCAAGTTCTCAAGTTTGCAAAAACGGGCTTGGGTTTACTATATTAGACCCGTTGGACAAAAAAATATGGTAGGCTCGGTCCGTGGCCCGCCCAAGTCCGTAAATGATCACCTCTAATTCCAAATGGCATATCAATGAAAATTTTACTCATTAACAAGATAGTATCATGATTTATGAAATTGTTGAGATATACTTTAGTTTAATTAAAGTATAATTAAATTGTATGTTATACAATAGTATTTAAACTATGGTTGATATCAATAATTTTTATCATTCATCTAATATACTTTATAGTTTATAACCCTATTACTTATGCTAGTTTTTTATATGCTAAATTTGAGAATAATAATAATGTTCAACTACACTCAATTTCATTGTTAAAAGATATTATATACAACTTTACAACATATCCCATGTTTATGAAAATAATCAGTTAAAATTATTTGTATATTTTTTTCAACATTAATTTTAGTTATCGCGCAACGTGCGATACCGAAACCTAGTATTTTATATAAACGACTAAATCGTCGATATTTTAAATCATATTACATTACATCTAATTGTTTTATAGTTGTAATGTTCCTCTAATTTGACATGTACAACTTAATAGGTCACCGTTTGTGTCATAGTGTTAAACAAATAATATTTTTGCAAAAAGACAACAAAATGTCCTTAAACCTCCCTAAACATAGGAGTCTTTTAGCATCTCCAATGACTTCTTTAAAATGGAAAAAATCGGAATTTTAAACTAATATTTTATTCCAAACAGTTTTCTAAAATGGAGAAAGTATGAGAGAGAATTGGAGGAGGGGGGTCTCCAAATATATAGAACATTCCAAAATAATTACAAAATGAGAACATCAATAGAAATAAATATTGAAAACAAATATTTTAAAAGAAAATTGATATTTTAATAGTTAAATGAAATACTATAATAATATAATCAATGTTGGATTCTCCGAAATGGAAATTTATTGGAGATTAATGTAATTTTTTTGAATATTTTGATTTTTGGTTTCCTGTTTTAGAGAATTTGTTGGATATGATCCAACAAAAATTAATATCTCGTCATATTGTATGGATACACAAGTAATTATTATAATAAACAAAAATGATTGTAAAAAATACAATAAGAAAATTTCTAAAAATAACTTTTTCTAAGGTACGATGCCCCATTTAAGAATATGGACAATTTCATATATGTCATTAAAAACTTGTAATATTATGTATAATCTTTGTAAAATTTCAAATTACTTATATATCCTTCTAAACCTAAAAAACTCACGTATATCTCCTTTTTTCTAATTTAGTTACTATTAAACATTTTAAAAATACAAATAATTAAAATTAAATTAAATATATTTTGGAAATTACTAATATAACCTTCCCATAAATCTTTTCCAAAATACAAACCATTTTAGATTTTGGCCGGCGATTATGATTTTTGATTTTAGAAAAGATGGGTCGATCGATTGTAATCTGGGAAGGGAGGTAGACGGACGTTTTTTGATTTAGCCGACAATGATGGTTTTTGATTTTGGAAAAGATTTGGATTTTGGAAAAGATTTATAGGAAGGTTATATTAGTAATTTACAAAATATATTCAATTTAATTTTAATTATTTGTATTTTTAAAATGTTTAATAATAATTAAATTAGGGAGAATGATATATACGTGAATTTTTCAGTTTTAAAAAGAATACACATAATTTAAAATTTTACAAGGATATATACGTAATATTACAAGTTTTTAAGGATTTATATGAAATTATCTCTTAAGAATATAATATTATATTAAAAATATAATATTTAATATTTTGTAGATACATTATTATTTTTATTATTATTGTAACACCAACATCCTTTTTATACAATAAAAAAAACTTATATATTCGAATATCAAAAAAATACCCAATTCATTTTTGTTTTAATTCGTTTGACTTTAAAAAAATATAGAACTAAATAAAACTTTAGAAAAATATTTAAATAAAAAGGGGAACATGAAAGGGGAGGTGAAAGTAACCAAACCTCTCTTGGCTCCTCCGAAATAGGTTAAATTGCAGTTTTCAAAATCCAATACATTTACATAAATAGCCCCTCATCTTTGATTCACTTTCACAAACCATGACATAAATTTCTAATAATCACACACCTTGCAACAAAATACCGTCTCTTTCAATATACAAAAAAAATACACATGATCCTTTTGCAATTTATATTCATTTATCTTCTTTTAAGGGTGTCTTAGGTTATATGTATATTAATCCTAATAAATTGTGGTTGTAACAAATCACCTTTGATAAAATCAGTTGTTACAATTGTTTGTCTATGTCTAAAATTGAATCTGAATAAATGAGATATTTCACCACATTCTCTAGGACCTCAACCACTACACCACAACTTCTTGTGATGGAATCTAACAACCACAATTTTAATGAGTATTTGGTAGTGTGTAGTGTTCACAAAAGCTCACTATAACCGTTGTCGTGGTGCATTGTGGCTTAAGACTCGTGTCTCACGTCATGTTACGACTGTGACATGCCATGACCTAATATTGTAGTTATTTTAAAGTATATCGAGATGGAAAAAATTATATAATATTTTGAAATATGTAAAATGGAGAATCTGTTAGAGTAAATGTAATTTATTTTAAATTTTGATTTTCTATTTTAGAGAATTTATAGAGAATCTTTTAGGATCACTGACCTAAGCATATCCAACAACTATGTTATTTTAGAAATTTTAGATATTTGAATTTTTTTTTTGTTTTAATAGCTATGTTAAACTCTACTCTAAAATGAAAGAAAAGAAAATGAAGAAATCTTCAAAGTTTAGGGTTTGAGGCAAGGTTCTAAATGACGTGAGACGTGGGACGACGAGGTCAAGCCTCAGACCTTACGAGTTACGACGATGCCAATAAGTCTTTCAAAGCGTACTCTATGGCAACATATTTCTACTTATATATATATATATATACTTGTTAGTGTTTGAATAATCCCTTAGAATATTGTGAATTCATGTAAAGTTATAAAACTAAAAAGAAAAGAGTAACCATTTATATCAAATGTAACGAGGAATATCAAGAGTGTAAAATCAGGATTAAATCTCTTGAGTCTCTACTTACTACTTTTTCAACTTTTCTCCACTCACCGGAAATGGGAATAAGGATTTATTTATTTAGGGTTTTAACTTCTATATATCTTTTTAATATTTATTTAAAAAATGGCGTACATAATTATCATTTATGTCACAAGTTATATGTTAAAAAATAACTAAAAAAACCATGTCTTACAAAATAATGTGTCATAACGCACCATGATATACCATAACACGTTACACAAAGTCATTCAATAGAGTGAAGCCACAGGGGTTAACAATAGACCTAGCAAACGTGTCGTGTCGGGTTTGTGTCGGGTTCAAAGTTAAACGGGTTGAGAGTCCATAACCCTAACCCGACCCATTTAATATATGTGTCGTGTCGTATCAACCCGTTTAATTTTCATGTCGTGTCGTGTCAACCACGGACGGACCCGTGATTTTTTTTATGCGGTGGCACCATACAAAATAAGACAAATAATAATTAGGAAAAGTACGGTTGTTTTAGGTGTGTCTTCGCGTTTTTACTAACATTCAATATAGCCCGATGTGTTTTTAGCTTAATTCCACGGTTTCGAGAAAATTTTAAAGTTTTTATTTGTTTTCGAGGGATTTTTAAGTGTTTTTATCGATTTCGATGGACTTTTTCGGGTTTTTTGGTTGATTTCAATAGTTTTTTCGGGGTTTTGGTTGATTTTCAGAATTTTTTCGGCTGATTTAAAGAGGGTTTTTTTTTGTTTTTTGGTTGATTACGAGATACGGCTGCACCTTCTTGAACTTCTGAATTTCATACGGTGGCACCTTAAAAAATGATACGGTTGCACCGTTAACAAATCCAAAAAATTTACCCTTCAACGAAGAGATAATACGGTGGCCCGTGCCATCGTATCAAACCAAATAGGTTTGTCCCTGGTGTCAACCTGTTTACTTAAAAGGGTTAAAATGTATTACCTAAATCCGTTTAATTCGTGTCGATTTCGTGTCTGGTTAGCATGTCGTGCCAGTTTTTGTCAGGTCTACATGGAATGTAGAATCACTTGTTATTATTATTTAGTATTTACTTTGTTTAAAAAAATATGAACTGTGGGTTGTTGACGTTATTTGCCCAAGGGCCTAAGGAGCCTAATATAAACGGGTTATTCGGGTCATTTTCGAGTTGAAACTTTTGACGCTGACCTTACCCGTTTAATTTTCGTGTCTTGTCGTGTCAACCAGTTTACTTAAACGGGTTGAAATGTATTAACCAAACTCATTTAATTCGTGTCGAGTTCGTGTCGGGTCTAGTTAACATGGCGGCAAAAGCAAGCCACGCGTCATAACGAGAGGCACGGGATCGTGTGAGAAGTTAAGTTAATGTGAGAATCGTAAAAAGGGATCTGGACCCTTGATCACTTTTAATCTCAAACCCACCCATGAATTGTGCTTCACATGGGGATTGATCAGGTGCATTTTGGTGCATCTCATCTCGATGCATCACATTCTAATGTACATCCAAGGATGGAGATTTTTTCTTACGTTTCTCATCACAACCCTCGTTCTCACTGAACCCAACCCCATAACGAGATATTTAGATACATGGTTTAGGGAGAGGGTGTGAAAGTGTAACCATGCAAAACTTGAAGGGTTATTGATGCTAATAGACATATCTGTTAATACCCTTCCACGTGTCCAACTGTCATACAACACTCCCAACATTACGATTTTCTTGCAAAACACTTATCATGGTGCCTGATAATCACAATTATTCTCCAAGAATTTATGTGGCTCATCTTTTGGGGGATTTCGCTTTTGAATCAACGACGAAGCAGAAGCAAACCCTAATCCTTCACAAACCATTTCTGTATGTTATCAAATCAATTTCTTTCAAATTCTCTCCTGTAATTTCTTATTGATAGAGATCGAAAGAATACAATAATGTTGTAAATGTTAATCCCACTTGTTCTTCGTTCTCATTTGAAGTTAAAGCAACGCGAAAAAGCTGAAATGCAATCGGTATAAAAAAATTTCTTCCATCATCTTATTGTTCTTCGTACTGCAACTATTCGATAACTTCCTAAAAGGTATTATCCATCGTTTTCGTTTTACAAATTTTATTTCATTTTTGAGTTCGATTTTAAGATTCCATCTTCGATTCCTATGGTGGTTTGATAAGTTTAAATTCTGATGGTAAGCAGTTTTTCGATAGAATGAGTTGGAAACTCTTACGATTAAGGGATAAATTTTGTTGGTTTTTGTATTTGGGTATGATTTTCCGAGATTGTTGATGACGATCGTTTTCTAAGTTTATTTTTGAGCCCTACTTTTTATGCTTAATTTGGGCGACTTTGTTTACCGGTTTGGATGCTTATTTCATATTGTTTGATGGTTTTGTTTTGTTTTTCTCTTCGGTTATGCGCAAAAAGGTCAACATTGTGTACAGATTCTGCTCTTGATGTTGGTTTTAACCGAAGATCGTTTGATATGTGAAAATATTATTTAAAGGGTTAGAATTGGTGATCATGTGTTGTTTCATGTTGTGAAACAATGCATATGCGAAAAATGCAGGGTTGTTTCACATTGTGAAGATATGAAACAAACATTGTACTCTCACATTCATTGTTTCACAAACACATGATCAAAGGCGGACCCAAAAACGAAAATTTAAGTGGTGGCACAATTTGACCATGAGAACACCAAATTTGTAGAAATATTTCATAATATTACTATAGATGGGCTAGTTGGTTCCCTATCCTTGCACAAAACCAACCCATGTTCAAGTCTCGGCTATAAATATTTTTTAACACATAAGAGGTATACAAAAAACACCAAGTTTTAAGCTAAAAACTTACAAATTTGACAAAAGTGGGACTCGAACTCGTGGTTTTTGTACAAATTGAGCAACATTTGCTAACCCCACCATTAAAGACTTGCACGATGACGTAACCATGCAGCGTGGCCCGTGCCACCGGCCCTGAACATGATCACCTGTTCTCATGGTTCTCAACCTTTTTGTGGTTCTCGTTTGATTATACCCGTGTTATATAACGAATATGTTTAACTTAAAGAATGTTGGGTAACAAATATTATCTATTGAATGTTGTAGGCTTGAAGCTTATCGGAAATCGAAGGGGGGTCTTTCTGAAGAAGTGTGTTTAATAAAGCGTTAACTGGTGGGTTTTAGGTAGTATAATTAGGGTTTTTCCGTTTGGTAATGCAGCAAGGTTGGAGATAGGAGGTGAAATAAGATGGACATACCAGCTTTATTGACTTCGGCTGGTATGAACATAGGCATTTCCGTGGGAATGTTCTCATTGTATTCAATATTGAGAAAACAACCACTCAATTTAAAAGTTTACTTTGGCCAAAGGGTTTCTCAGGGCAAAACTCGAAATGAAACTCTATGTTTCGAGAGATTTGTTCCTTCTGCAAGTTGGATTTTAAAAGCTTGGGAAGCAACAGAAGAAGACATATTTGCTTCCGGGGGTATAGATGCCGTGGTGTTTCTCAGGATTGTTATTTTTAGGTGAGTTTAAATGCTTATATATGTATGTATATATACATACATGCATATCCCTGCAACATAATCGGCTTTATAAGATGTTTAAATGTCCTAATAGACTATTTTATAGAACTAAACAATTGTGTGTCCTATATAAATCTGTTAGAATAGTATGTTTTGACATATTTGAGCATCCTAACAATTTTTTTACGACATTTTTGAAATATTGTGTCTTATCAGCTTTTGTATAGGACACATGCTTTTGAAAAGTGTCTCGTGAACCCTCACTAGTACTACAACAAAATTGGGTTTATAGGACGCTTAAATTATTTAAATGTCTTAACAAAGTTCTTTATATGGCTTGAGTTATAGGACACAAGAAAAAAATCGTCATGTCTAAAAGTGTTACAATAAGTTTATACGACACTTTTTGGCATTGTAACACTATTTTAGGACCCTTTAAAATAAAGTGTCATATTAGATATATTATAGGACGATTTTTCAAAGTTCCTTGTGGACCCATCTTTTTATAGGAACGCCTTTTCAAATAGTATTATATACAATAGCTAATACAACACTTTATTTTAAAAAGGTTCTAAAAAACTTGTTACGACACCCAAAAACATCCTATATTGTAAAACTTTTAGACAGGACACTTTATATTTTGATCCTTTAAACTTAAGTCTTATAAGGCACAAGTGTGGGACACTTGAACATTTTAGCATTCTATAAAGTATAAACTCAATTTGTTGTAGTGACCTCCTTTTACATGACACTTGTTTTTATAAGACCATGTTTTAGATGTTGTGATATAAAAAGAGTAGTAGAACGGTTTATTTCAAAATTGTCCTAAAAAACTTGTTATCAAAAGCGTTGTATCATGGTATTATAACACATTCATACAAGATGCTAAGCACAATTGTTTGGTCCTATAAACTTAGTCTTATTAAGCAATCTGTTAGGACATTAAGACATAATATGACATCCTGTATAATGGTTTGTGGGTTTGTCTTTAATGGAGTTTTCTTGGTTTTTCAGTATCCGTATTTTCTCGATTGCTGCTATACTTTGCACCTTTCTTGTTCTTCCATTGAATTATTTTGGGCAAGGGATGGAAAGGGTGATTGATTCTAATGGAATGGACTTGCTGACTATTGGGAATGTGAGGGAAGGTTCAAGATGGTATGTAACGTGTGTTTATTTATCTTTAAAAAAAATATTAGATACTTATTACTAAAGTTATCTTAATCTCTTCCTTGTATCAGGCTCTGGGCTCACTGCTTCACTCTGTATATTATATCTGGTTGTGCTTGCACTCTTCTATACTATGTAAGAAGGATGTAATTACATATATATATATATATATATATATATATATATAATTGATTAGGATCCCTAGATCCGTCCACAGAGAGACATGATATTCAGTATGAATGTGGTGTTATTCATGACGAATATTCATACTGAAGAGGGACATGTGGTGTGTTCTTACTTTCCTAATCAATTTTGGTTTCTAACGCTTTCCTCTCTCCTATATATATATATGTATATATACACATACATATATCCAATTGTAAGCTGGAAATTAAGGACTAAATAGTTTTAAATTTGGATAGGAGTATAAAAACGTGGCAAGAATGAGACTCGAGCAAGTAAATAGGTTTCCAGCAAGACCAAGTAACTTCACAGTTCTTGTACGTGGCGTCCCATGGTGTGCAGTAGAATCATACAATACATCTGTTGGGAAATTCTTCGGCAATTATTATGCATCAAGTTACATAGCCCACCAAATAATTTATAGATCTGGTGCAGTTCAGACAATAATGGTAAGCACATAATATATATATATATACATCTTTCTTCAATGTACATGATGTTTTCATGTAATGTTTTAAGACACCAAAAATGTTTAAGTGCCCTAAAAGACTGCTGAATAG
Source organism: Silybum marianum (assembly GCA_036898165.1). Lineage (NCBI taxonomy): Eukaryota > Viridiplantae > Streptophyta > Magnoliopsida > Asterales > Asteraceae > Silybum > Silybum marianum. The sequence goes on along the minus strand of CM072542.1, from coordinate 19,143,655 downwards.
GACCAAACAATTGCACGTAATGTGTAAAATATAAAATTATTGCAACACGTTTATATAAGATACATAGTCGTTTAAGTCCTATAAAACAGTCTATTAGAACACTTAAAAAAAAGACATTATGTTCATCTTAAAAACTCGATTTTGTTGTAGTGCAAGAGTATAAAGCAATGAAGTTTTAACTATTTTTGTATTTTAACTTTCAGGAGGATGCAGAGATGATGTATAATTTGGTAACAGCTGCCCCGGCTAAGCCATGCTGCGAACCGAATGCTGAGAGGTGTGGTCTTTGTGGGGAAAGATCGAGTTCATTCAAAGCGACTTCCAGTGAATCAGAAACTGAAACAAAGACTCGTAAAATTGAAGAGGAACTGAGAGAAAAGGTCAGATTTAGGGGTCGTTTGTTTACCTCTTAACAGTTCCATTAAGAAACATCATCTGAATCGCTAAGAGGTTCCTGTTTGGCAAAAAATAAGTGGTTCCAAAACCCTCTGAATCATTTTGTATCCTGGACCTCCCTTAGCCCTGATTACATTCTGAACAATTACCAAACAGCTATATTTCATTTTGCACTATGTCATAAGAGTTTCTTAATCATTCTGATCACTTAATCATTCAGTAACTGCCAAACAGCCCCTACTAGTCTGCTTGTTAGTTCATATGTTTAAACTGATTTACAATTTTTGAATAAAAGTTGTGATTTTAATGCAGGAGTGTGAAGCTGCATTGGTGTTTTTCAAAACTAGATATGATGCATTGGTGGTGTCACATACTATCCAATCGCAAGATCCAATGTTATGGGTCACCGAATTGGCTCCAGAACCGCAAGACGTCTACTGGCAAAACCTTTGTGTTCCTTTTAATTTGTTGTGGATCCGCAGAGTATCTGTTTTTATTGCATCCATCGTCTTTAGTGTGCTGTTTCTGTTGCCTACAACGTTTGTTCAAAGTCTCATGAAAATCGAGTATCTGCAGTCTGTATTTCCATGGCTAAGAGGGCTATCAAGAAGGTTTGAATCTATATATCTTATATATATGGTCAGGTTTAGGGGAAAACCACAAACAAACAAACAAAAAACTGAGGAACACCCTAGTAAGCAGATGGTATGCACATTTGCATACGAGTAATTCGTAAGCAAATCTCTCGAATATGCATGTCCATAAAAACCAATAATCAACTTCAATACTTGTATGCACATGTACATACCGTCCGGATGAATGGTTACTAGGGTCCTTAGTTTTTCTTTTTTATTGAGGTTTCCCCCTTAAACATCCCCCCCCCCTTCTCTCTCTCTCTCTCTCTCTCTCTCTCTCATATATATAGGTTCAGGGGAAACCGTCAAAAAAAGAAAAAAACTAAAAGAACACCCTGGGAGCCCTCCATTTGGACGGTAATAATTTGTAACATGCACTCGTGCATAAAAAGACCCAGCTTCAATTGCTTGTATGCGTTTGTGCATGTCGTTCAGATGGAGGGTTCCCAAGGCATTCTTCGGTTTTTATTTTTATTTTGAGGTTTTCCCCTGAACCTCCTTCTATATATATATATATATATGTATATATGCATATATAGAATTTGAATACAATTATTATATGTGTTGGTTGCAGGAGTTATTATGTTAACCTTATTACCGGGTATCTACCAAGTTTGGTGTTAACGGTCTTTCTTATCATCGTTCCACCTACGATGATGCTATTTTCCACACTGGAGGGAGCCGTCTCTCGAAGCACAAGGAAAAGGAGTGCATGTGTGAAGGTCCTAATCTTCATGTTTTGGAATGTTTACTTCTCTAACATTCTTTCGGGTTCTTGGATTGAGCGAATGGGTAAGCTTACAGTTACAAGTCCTAGAGACATGGCTACCCTACTCGCCGAACTGATACCTAGACAGGTAAAAACTCATCTTCTCACTAGACTTATGTTTATGTTCTAGTGTCATTCATTAATGAATAATAATGTTTATATTTATGTTCTAGTGTCATTCATTAATGAACAATAATGTTTATATTTATGTTCTAGTGTCATTCATTAATGAATACTAATGTTTATATTTATGTTCTAGTGTAGTTCATTAATGAATACTAATGTTTATATCTATGTTCTAGTGTAGTTCATTAATGAATACTAATGTTTATATCTATGTTCTAGTGTAGTTCATTAATGAATAATAATGTTTATATTTATGTTCTAGTGTCATTCATTAATGAATAATAATGTTTTTTTGGCAGGCATCCTTCTTTATGACATATGTAATGACATCCGGTTGGTCAGGTTTGGGATGTGAACTTTTGCAGCCGGTTGGGCTACTCGGAAATTGGCTTTTTAAATGCGTTCTCCGGAAGGAAGAGGAGTTTTGTCGTCCTGTTACTTTTTCATACCACACCGAGGTTTCAAGGGTTCTTCTATTTGGACTTCTCGGGTTCACCTTCTGCATTTTGGCACCCTTGATATTGCCTTTCTTGCTAGTCTACTTTTTCTTTGCGTTTCTTGTATACCGAAATCAGGTAACTTCAATCTTTTTAATACCAAAATCATTAATTGTCCTCTGATAGACCAAACAATTGTATGTCTTATATAAAAGTGTTGCTATAAGTTTATAATACCACTTTGGACATCTAAAATTGAATCCAATTAGTTTTTTACACGACATTTTTTAGCAGTTTTCTATAAAAACATCTTTTTATATGACATTTTTTCAAATAATGTCATATAATAACATTAATAAGATGCTTAATTTTAAAAGTGTCCTAAAAAACTTGTTAGACACCCAAAAGCTGTAAACTTATTGTAACACTTTTACATATAATGCAGCGGCATGTTAGAACAGTTAGACACTTTTGGCATCTCATAAACCCAATTTTGCCATCTAATAATATATCTTTATATATTTTTGATTGCAGATCATGAATGTTTATTTTGTGAAATACCAAACAGATGGAAGTTACTGGCCTCTTGCACATAATGCCACAATATTTTCTTTGATACTAACACAAGTAGTAGCTGCAGTACTGTTTGGAATGAAGAAATCCAGCAGTGCTTCAACCTTCACCATCCCTTTGATCATTCTCACTGCCCTTTTCAACGTATTCTGCAAGAACAGATTTTTACCCGTTTTTAAGAACCGTGCAGCACAAGTAAAAATATAATCAAAAACACGTTTATCTTTCTTATATCTCATTTGTATCTTCTATTGATGTGTGTGTGTGTGTGTGCAGGTTCTTATTGAGATGGATCGTGAGGATGAACGATCAGGGAAAGTAGAAGAAATTCTTGAGAAATTGACTTCATCCTATAATCAGTTTGAATTATGTGGTGTTGAGCCACCTGGAAAAGAAGAGAAGCCGAAAAAGGGTAGCGATGAAAGTCTTAAAGATTTGGCGATAGGTAGTCCACCGGCGGAAGTGGTGGTGAAAGCCGGTAGTCCGCCTGCAGAGCTGGTGGTGAAAACTCCATCACCACCACCGCCACCTCCACCTCCACCTGAATTGGAGCCTGAACCAGATATAGTATCCATCAAGTAAGGGGGGTATGGGGGAAAAGCCTTGTTGTACAAAACCTCTAGATTGTATATGTATATGTTGTATATATATATATACACCTCAGAACACACAATTGTGCTTTCAATTTGTCTTTTGAGGTAGAAATGTATTTTATTACCTTGTGGTTATGTCATTTGTATACATACACCTATATTCAACTACTTTAGATTTTGTTCCATAATTGATGTTTTATGTTTTACTTAGAATAATAACAATGTTTTTGTTTTCTTATAAATATATTGGTAGCTACTTTAGATTTGAATTTAATTTGTTCATTTTGATGAGTTGTTAGTAACATTCTAGACCATCAAAATGGATTGTTAGTAAGTGTCTTTTATGCCTCTTATCAGGTAAGATTGCAGGTCCTTGACTCTTTGATAAGCGCTTACTCGATAGGCTTTTGGTAAGCGGTCCCTTAATGTCTTACCCATAGATGAGAGAGGTTATATGAGATAATTTGTTGTATATGAATATTTTATACTTCAAAGTAAAAAGAGATAAGGTTTAGGAAGGAAAGGTTTCCGGCTCATAAGATGTCGTCGTTGGTTCCATTTCAAGTACTTGAAAGAAGTAATGAAAATACATACAAGATTGATTTACGACCATTCAATGTTGTTGATCTTTCTCCTTCTAATGTAGGTGAAGATTTGATGACGAAAACACAAACAATTTCTGATTTTCCATGAAAGATGCAATCAAAATCGAATATATGGAGTTACATGTTATTTTGAAAATGTTTTGACTTGTATCAGTATTTAGGGTTCTAACAAAGAATCAATAGTTTTAATTAATCACATGGTGTGTGTCAAATGAATCCCAACTCGCTGCTGGCTTGAAGCGTGAAGCTGATCCGTAACATCAACTGCAAAAGAATGCGGCTAGAGTTACTAATCCAATGTTTGAGTCGAGGAGACTTGCTTCCGTACCCCAGTCTAGGGTAGTCCTTACCAATATCTTCGCCCCTCAGACTGGGCAGCATTATCGGATTGGATGGAAAAGGTGGTCCGAAAGCTTCCTCTCTCCCAGCAAGCAAGATGACATCACCACTTCTCTTTCTATTTTATTTCATTCCCCTATTTCTTGTCTTTTTATTGCTTACTTCTCTGTCTCTATTCTAGTAAACATAAGCGTTGAGCTACTACTAAACCTTCTGAGAACTACGCCCCTTTATATTTCTCGAACTACCTCAGCGGTGAAATAATTTCACATGTGTAGAAACCGTGTTATTAGCAGAGTGGACCACTACTCGTCAGTAATAGGTGGGATTGTCAATCCAAATAGCGCTATCTACTAAACTATCGGCTCATTTAGTGTTAATTAGTAGTGTCACCTATTTGGGACTTAACTTTTTTAACTCAAACTCATACTACTAGCGTACATGCCTTAGTGCCATATTCAAACATTTCACAAGTTTAACGTTCGTTAACATCAAACATTTAAGAATTTCAATTGATAACATGTTTTTCCCCCAAAAATTGTAAGTAACATAGTAAAAAGGGCTGTGAATACTCACTTGACAATAGTGGAAACACAAGCACGATAGCGGCTTGATTACTTATCCTGCTCTACATTCTCCCTATAAGAGTGAAATACAACGATGAGCTTTTCGGGTCTAATTGAAAGCTACAACTTGCCTAATCACCTTCACATCTTATAAAATGCTCTAATTTAGTCCTTAAGTTTAAGTAATAGCACAAGCATGTTATTTCTCTTAAAATTTTCATAGGTTTATAAAGTTTTGACCAAATGTCCTCTTTTTGAAAACAGATTCTAATGGCAGAAACTTTTGGGCTCAATGATGGCCACTTTAATGTATTTTCCAAAATGATAAAATCATACATCTTCTTATATGTCTTATAACATTGAGTTAGGGGTATTTTGTCCAAATGTCACGATTTTTAGAAGTGTTTAAGAGTCTCAAACAATTTTTACAAGAATAAGGTGACACAGCTCCAAAACAGTTTGCACCGTGTTAATGATACAATCTTTTGAGGGGTCCAAACTCATCATTTTTCAACGTTTCGGGATATATTTTAAAGATAATACACAGGGCTATCTTCCAAAAGAAGAATCGCCATTTTTCCATGAGTTTTGAAGGAGTTAAGGTCATTTGAACATGCATGCATAAATATGTCAGCTTTGGACAAATTGCACACTTATTTTGTTTTAAATAGTTGAAACCACAAATCACCATATTTTTTAGTGAAACCAGTTGCATTCGAAAGATAACTCGCTAAAATAAACTCCAGAAGAAAAATCAAACATTTTGGATAGATAACCAAGGAGTATGGACGTCCAAAGTAGGGTTTACCTACTGTTGAAGTCACTGTTTGCACACTTAACTTGACCTGAGTGTTTGAGGGGACAAACTTCATGATTTTGTATGATTCCACTTGGATTAGAACACCAACTCAATGAATAATGTTTTAGAAAAAAATTCATAGCATTTGAACTAGTATTTTGAAACTTATGTGCGACAGAAGTACCAACAGGTAATCTGTCAGCACCAAAATGCCATTTTCAAAGAACAAAACCCACATGCAAGGTGATTTACATACTTTTCTTGAGTTCTATTTCTTGGGTCATGGATTACCACCTATTGTAAAGACATTTATCATGTCTTGGTGTGTAATCTACCCTTAGAACAAGAGAAAATCGCTGGTGTTAAGAAGAGCAAGTTTTAGAGTAGAAAAATGAATTTTACACCAAAATTTGAAAAGATAAATGTGAAGATGGAGTTCTTACGTTACTTGGATGATCAAAGCACTTAAATTTCTTCAAGAAATTGGTAATTTAGAGGGTTTTTGTTGGAGTTCTTGGTTGGATTTAGTAGAGAGAAGAAGAGAGCAAAAGAAAGGGTTTTTAGAGAAAAAAAAGTTAGAAATGAGATAAATGGAAAGAAATTAAGGTTTTTGTATGAGGAGTGTGATGGGGGGAAGGGGGAGGCCAGCCACATGGGGCCCAACCCATGTTCTAATTCTTTTTTTTAACTAAATAAAAGCCCATAATTTAAACAATTGTAGTCCAAAATTTAACATTTTGCAAAGTATTTGAGGTAAAAACCCTAAAACACATTCTTATGCTTTGGTTATTAAATTTTAAAGTAGAATTTATGTTTTATGAAAAGAAAACAATATATTTTATATAAATTTAGTGTTAGTTGATGCGTTTGGCATTTTATAAGATGATTTGGTCCGTTACAGGCCGTAATCGGGTTCTCTAACCAACTACCGGAAATCCTAGCAATTTATGCTTTAACTATTCTAATTAGGTCCTAATCATGGTAATTTCTTTATGCTAACACTTGTATAAGCTTATCGAATGCTAACCTGACAGTCTCGATTGGCCGGATGTCACAACGCACACGTTGTTTCTGCAATCAAAATCAGAGAGATTTACGTACCCATTTCATAATGGGTCCTTTGATGTTAGGTTTAGGTTTTTGATTTGTCTTTTCGTTTTGAGCATAAAGATGTACATGTTACCCAGAAACTATTGGTTTGCCTGTTCGTTTGAATTGTTTCTTTTGTTTTAATTTTTAAAATTTGAGTGCTTACGATTATCAGAGAAATGACCAGAAGGCCTTGAGAAAAATTGGTTAAGTTTTAGGAATAAAGAGAAGCATTCAGAGTTTTGAACATAAAAGAATTCATTGAATTTTCATTACTAGAATAATAATTACAGTTGTTCTTATTTCTGTCTATTCTAGCATCAGTTGTTCTATTGAACTTCTTATCTAGCGTAGACTTATGCTTTGGAACATACGAATTCTTCTGTGGAGGCTTCTTCTGTGGAGACTTCTCTGGAAGTTTAGGTTTTACTGAAACAGAAGTATAAGAGTTATCTTCCCATTTTTTTTCAAGACGAGTAAACTTCTGTGATTGATATTTTAGAAACTGATACTTAAGATTTTCTTTCTTTTTGAGATTTGCCTCCTTTTCGAGTTCAAGACAGGTCTTAGCTTGTAAACACATCCCAAGGAAATCTGGATGGATAGAAACCTCTTTTCTTTGTTCTTTAGGAGGAACAGAGATCAGTGGTATTTCATTTGAAAGTTTTGCAGCATTTGATCCAGCAGCTCTAACTTCCAAAGGTTCATTTGTGTATAAGAATGGAGCATTTCTGTCCTTAATAACCTCTGGAACCTTTGTAAAATTAGGAGGCAAATGATTTCAATATTTGAAATATATTTTTCTGAATTTTTCAAAAAAGTCATCATCATTTTGATTATCATTTTCTCAAGGATAAGTAATAAACTCATCATTATCTTTGACTCCACAAGGATTTAAATCTAAAAAAGAACAGGGAAAAATCTCTGGATGGTTTTCAGAAATTTGTTTTTTCAAATTTGTTTGATCTGATCTAAAACACTCATCTAGAGTTGTAAGAATGTCTTTTTGAAAACTGAGTCTAAGCTCTTCTTATGCCTGTACAAGTATGAACTCATCAGCCTCTGGATTTAAGGTTATACGAGTGAATGAACCAACATTAAAAATATCACCCTTCTTGCAAATAAGTTTTAGATCAACTTGAGTTTCTTCTCAGAAGAGTATTTGATATTTTTATATTTGAGTTTTTTAACATGATGTCCATTCTCATATTTTGATTTTTTTTAAAGCTGACAGTTCATATAGAATTGGAAATATAGGTTTTTGTTCTTTACCTATACAGAAAACAGAGTCAAGAGTAGATCTCTTTTTACACGTGTAAGGATCCAGATCCTCGAAACCAAGGCCTATTTTCCCTACTTGTGTATTTATCTTCTCATGCACCTTTTGAGCATCCAGATATTTTTTAATCTGTAGCTCTTTGTTTTGAAGTTCAATGTGCAGAAATTCCCTTTCCTTTTGAAAATAGTTTTTAAGTGCTACAGAGTTTAATCTGTCACTTTCCTTGGCTTTAATCTCTTTGTCTTTAGTTTCCAGAAGTTTACAAAAGTTCTAATTCTCTTATCTAAATTTGACTTCTGTTGATTTTAGAAGTTTTAAAATCTTTTCATTTTCAACAGAAAGTTCAAGTTTCTCATTTGTCAATATTTCCATCTCTCTTTTGAGAATATCTCTTTCTTTCTGAATGATGGAAACAGATTGTTCAATGTTTTTCCTCAATTTATTTTCAACAAAAAGCTTCTGTTTTAGGTTTTCAAAGTCAACAGTAAGATTTAAAATTGTTTGTTCGACTTCAGAAGAATTAGAGATAGTACAGACCGGAGTCTCAGAAGGTTGATCTTCTGAGTCATCTGCCATTGCCATTCCACAAAACATGGCTTCATTTCCACTTGATTGATCATCTAGCCAGTTCTCTTTCTCTGCATAATTTGCTCTCTCTGTCTTGTTGTACTTGTATTTATTCTTGTAGTACTGCTTATATTTGACAAGAGTGCTTTTGCAATCTTTAGAGTAATGACCTGGCTTCCCGCATCTATAGCATACGTCCGTTTTCTTTTTCAACTCTTCTTCCTTTTTCTCAGCTTCAGACTTTTTTCAATCCTCTGAATTTCCTGTCTTGGTACATAGGTTTGATTGGGACGTTCACTTATGTTTTCAAATCTTCTGCTTTGAAATGAGCGATTACCAAACTTCTTTATGAACTGTTTGGTAATTAGAGCCAAGGATTCAGCAAAAGAGTTGATTTCATCATCTTTTGAATCAGAGTAATCTTCTGGACCATCCTCTGAAATAAAATCCTTGCTTTTCTCTTTCTTCTCTGTCTCTTTACTTCTTCTGCCTGAACCTCTTGATTCACAAATAAGAGCCAGAGGTCCAGCAACACTTGACTTCTTCTGTTGTACTTCTTTCTCATGTGCTTGTAAGGTACCAAAGACATCTTGCAAATACCATATTTCCAGATCTTGATTGGCCTGAAGAGACATAGACAGATTTGACCATTCTGGATTCAAGCGTTTGAGGAATAAAACATTATTATCCTCCTTTGATTTGATGATATCACACTTCTTGCATAGATTTATCAGATTATTAAATCTGTGATTAGTCTGTTCCAGAGTCTCTTCTGGAAGTGCTTGAAAACTGTTATATTCATTCAAAGCTTGAGCTCTTCTGTTCTTCTTCATTTTGGCACCTTCTTCTAATTGATTGGCGAGTTGATCTTATAGCTCCTTGGTTGTTTCACAAGAGACAAGAGATTGAAAATCTCATTTGGAATAGCCGTGATTAGTAGACTTTTTGCCTTTTTGGCCTTATCATCATTAGTCCAGTTTCCCTTTTCTTTGGGAACTTGGCGAGCAGGGATTTCTTCAGTGGTAGCTGTAGGAGGTACTCTTGGAATAGTAGTTATTGGTACAAAAGGACCAATTAGAACAGTAGAATATATAGATTTGCATCTATCCTCAAAAAAGTTGATCATTCGAATTTTCCATTGAGGATATTCGTCTCGGATTAGTGTAGGAGGTTTGGTCATAGAACCAGAAGTATAAGTGGTGTTCAGATTTTGATTCGCCGTTTTGCAAAAAAACAGAGTTTCAAAATTTCCAGGAAATACTCTTGAAATTTAAATCAAATAAACTTCAAATGAATTGAAACAATTAGCTTACTGATTCCAGAGTTAAACCAAAATTACCACTGATTTTGAGAAATTTGTATGAAATCGACAAAATCTCGAAAAACAGGGTAGAATGATTAACAGTAGTTTAAAACCTGAAATTAACTGCTAGTTGAGTGGGGATTTCTCCAAACTCGACGAGATCGAATAATCAATAGATTGATTATCCTGCTCTGATACCAATTTTTGGAACCCAGATCCCTTTAAACTCAATTAATCAATAGATTTAATGAACAATATATGAGCGGAAGCAATATAAATCTATGATTCTAACTAGAACATTAATTAAAATAGTAAGAACACTATGATTAATTGAGAATTTGTATTGAATAATCTGAAGATAGATTACAATACGTGGAATGAAAAGCCCTATTTCTCTCTCAAATCGTCGACCCTATTACAGTGATAACTAGCTCTATTTATACTATTACAAATAGAAAGTCAATGAGCTAGCCTATCACTAATAGACACGTCACCCGTACTACTACCATGATTAGTTACGTATGGAAGATGTGACTTTCCACGTCATCAAAGGCGCGTGTAGAATGACAGTTGAAATCCAGATGGTCTTCAAGTCTCTGGGCGCTTCTGGATAAGAGAGATCAGAAGATGAACTTCTGGTTTGTCTTCTGAAGATTAGGACTTAGATGATTCTGGTTCATACTTCCATAAAATAGGTTCTAACAAGACTATTCAGAACGATGATTGTCTGAGTCTAAATTGAACCGTCATTTTGTATTTCCTATTATGCACCTACGCGCTAAATATTGCTTAAGCCATGGCCCGAGTTTTCCAGTTATTTACAAGAATGCCACCGTACGTTTTAGGCATTGATTTTTTGATCTGATTTTAAATGGACGACTGAGATCTGTCCTCATGTTCACAATCAAATATAGGTTCACATTTGAACCCACCCCTATAAATATAATAGTATTAAAAAATAATAAAGAGAAAAAACAAAATAAAATATAGTATTAAAATATTTTACTAATATAATAAATGAAATTTAGGATTAAATATTTAATTTTTTTATAACACAAGGACTAAATGTGTAATTTTTCAAAAGTTTTTAACAACTCTTTTTAATTGGGTTAGATGTAAGGACGAAAGTAGAAGTAAATGAAAACCACAGGGACGAAAATAGCAGTTTTTAAACCACAAGGACGAATATCGTTATAAATTGCAAACCACAAGAACGAAAATTGTAGTTTACTCTATAATTTATTATTTATTTTATTTTATTTTATAGTCTTTTTTTCATTTTACATTTTAACACTTTATTTATATTAACATAAGTAATCTTATAATAAGTAAAATATATAAAAAAAATGTTTTGTTTCTTATAAACTATACGATTATAATCGTCTATTTAATATCTTCAAAATGAGCTCAATATCGATTATTTTAAACTATTGCTTGTATATAGTATACAAGTATTGAGAATCTAACTCAACCATTTGACAATTGAGTCTGAGAATGAACTTCAAAGCAACATCTATTTATGAACCATTTAAATTGTCATTTTGTTGTATGTTGAGAGGACTATTTTCATACACCTCATAAAAGAAGAAAACTTTAATGTCCGTTTGGTTTGTAAGATTGAATTGTATTTATAACTCCACGAGGATAATTGGTATTTTGAACGATTTCATATGATTTGTTTGTAATAATCTTATAAAATATGTTAAAAATAATGGTTTTGTAAAAATCAGTTAATAATGAAATTCAATTTTATTTTAAATTCTACAAACCAAACACACCAAAGATTCCAAATCTTTTCACAAAATAAAAATTATTCAAAAACATTTCGTCAAATCAAATTGGTCCTAAATGTGCTCCTCTGTTCTTTTTAAATTAGAATTGTATTTAGTTTGTAAAAATAATGGACGACGATTTATAAGTTTACAACAATATACAATTTGATATATTAAGGATGATGAAACATCTCAATCCCGCTGCGTTACAGCGGATACGGCTGCTAGTATTTAATAAATTAGATTAATTAATCAAGATTTATTAAAGTTTAAAATGAAATTTATATTGAAAGAGGAGATAAAATAAAAATGGAAGGGGAGTAAAATGAAAACTATTTGAATATGATAACCTGTTAGAGTTTTATGAGTCTTTGTATTAAAAGACTTTAATTAACCATTATCTTCAATGGTAATAAGTATTTCTTCAAAGACTTTTTAATTTTTAATAAATGATAACTAATGCATTGGAGATGGTCTAAATCACTTAGGGCATCTCCAACAGTTTCCCCATTTTGAGAAAAATAGATAAAATGAGAATTTTGACTCTAATTTCAGCTCCAACAACTTCCCTATATTATTCTCTAAAATAGAGAAAGTAAGAAAGAGAAGGTGCTTTTCTCCAAATATGGAGATTACTCCAAAAATGATTACCACATAAAACCATCAATGAAAAACTTTGAAAATAATTATAAAGAGAGAGAGAAATTATATTTTAATAGATGATTACAATATTTTAATATTATTATAATGTTTGGTTCTCCAAAATGGAGAATTTGTTGGAGATGGGTATAATATTTTTTGAAGATTTTGACTTTTTCTTCTCTATTTTAAAGAAATTTTAGGGAAGCTCTTGGAGATGCTCTTACACTTATGATGGGATTGTGATTTGATTCAACCCCTTGTAATCAATTTTGTGATATGCTTCAATCCCTGATAATTAGTTTTGTACCATGTATATATGGATAAGACAATACACAAGATCCCTCAAGGGAGTCCATTCTATGGTCTTTATGGTATTAAGAGCTAATTTTCTAAACTCTAAACTGTCCACTATTGTCATGCTTCCCATTAATTTTCTTTTCTTTCCTTTCTTTTTCATCTTTTTTATAACTTCTCAGTTCACACAATGCCGAAAAATCCACCCAAAACCGTGTATAACTCTGCCCTCTCTATAACAAATATCAGGAAAAACACAAGGCTTGTGGCGTACTGGTTAAGACTTGTGGGAGATAAGGCTAAATAAATGTTCGAATCCAAGCGCAAACAACTTGTGGCCACTGGAGAATTATCTCATGGTGGCATGCTTTTACAGTCTTAAAGTTACCAGGGATTAGTCTAGACAAATGCATAGGATGCCCTTTCCAAAAGAAAAAACAAATATCAGGAATCTCATACCCATCGCCCTTGATCACGAAAAAGTCCAATACAACTTCTAGCATCCCTCCTTTATTTAAGTTAGTTTATGCTCATTTATGTTACATTCATCTATCATCTTAAGGAACACGAACAAGCCAATTTTCATAACAATAACAAAAAGAAACTTGTTTGTTTATGCGTTCAATTCGTTTATTTATTCGGTTAAATTAAACAAACAAACATGAACAAGCCGTTGTTTGTGTTTGTTTACATCCTTAATGCCAAGCGGTACCCTTTTTTTGTTTCGTGGGGATTTTGGGAACCACTATTGCACCATGTAGTACAAAAAGAATATGATGATTTTGGTTTTGAAAAGGGGCCATCTTGACAATAATCCAATACTCGACCAAACAAATCCAGTATATCTCCTTATAGGTTATCGGTTTGGGTCCTGCGAGACTATGAAGGATTTTCCTGGTGTTCTCAGATGCGAGCAAGCTAGTTCAGACACCCATGATTAACAAAAAAAACCAATACATCTTATTCGGAAAGTGATTGGTAGCGCATACATCTGAAAAGACATTGGCTTGTAAAAGAAATTAGTAGAAGATATAAAAAGCATGCATATCTATGGGGCACATTTTTGCAAAGTCAAATCACCAACCAAACTAATTGATAAGTTAAATGTTGGCTGACTAATTAACTAATTGTTAGTTGCCTCACGTATGTAGCTCATTTGATAAAAGGGCGGCAAAACTTGCCCAGAAATACAAGCTAGGTCCAGGTTTGATCAAGGGCCCTCTGTAGCCTCAACCAATGATTGAGCCAAAAAAATACCCTATCGCATCAGTGTCCTTGAAGGCGGGTTCCGTGAAGCCATTTGTGATTGTCGATAATCAACTTTTTTGCCCAAAAACTAACTGTTAGATGATAAGGTAGTAAAAATAGTTAATATAATATATGACAATGTAAAATGATCTACAAAACCATCTCAGATACCTTCATGTTAGAAAACTGAAAAGGATTCATATCCCAAATTCCTACACACGAAAATGAATGAATTCTTCAAAATAACATCATCAAACTCCATCCTAATAATCACTCTTTCATAAAATAAAACCAAACAAAAACCAATTATCTTCACTCCGGTTTTCTACTTTTTTTCTTTCGTTTCCGTGTTTAAAATTTACAAGGGTTCATAAGATCTAATGGGTCATCTTCTTCTTCTTCTTCTTCTTCTGCTAAAACTCGAAGAGCACACAGTTACGAGCTGAAAACATTTTTTTCTTCTTCTTTCCTACTCAAATCTTGATCTACCTGCTTGTTACTCTGGCAACCACCTGATTGCTATAGATCCAATTTTGAACACAGCACACGTCACAACAAAATATGGTTTATAAGACGTCAAAATGTCTGAGTGTCCTAATAAACTGCTATATGACTTAAGCTTATTCGACCAAACAATTGTACATCCTGCGTAAAAGTGTTATAATAAGTTTATAGAACGGATTATTTGAGCGTATTAACAAGTTTTTTACAACATTTTTTAAAAAGTGTCATGTAAAAACAAGTATCCTGTAAAAAGATGTGTTCCTAGAGCACTTTGAGCACTTTTCCAAAGTGTTCTGTAAAAAAACTAATACGACATTTTATGTTAAAAATGCCCTAAAAACTTTTTAAAAGGTTATTGTAACACTTTTACATAAAATTCACAATTGTTTTGTCTTATAAATTTGATAACTATAAAGTATTCTATTAAGACACTTGGAAATTTCAGACGTCCCATAAATCCAATTTTGTTGTAGTGACATTTCCCATTATAAGAGGGAAAACGGATACTCAAAATCCATGTGTGTTTGTTGTTTTAGAACAGTTACCGGCCGCGAGATTGTTGATACCGGAATTAGAATCATATCCCATTTGGAGAAGATTGTGAAGATCATTATCCCATACAGGCTGTTGGATCACAAAATCTATGTTAGAAAATGGCTTCTCTGCCAATTACTGAGCATCTCCAACAATTACGCTATATTTTTTTTTCTAAAATAGAGTATTAAAAGTCAAAAGCTCTACAAATATTATATTCAACTCCACAACTACTCTATTTTAACAATTCTAGCATTTAACTATATTATAAAAATATTCAGTACGTTTAGGAGGTGTATGATTGGAGATATTAAACAGTAATTAATAGGGATGAAAATAAAATAAACTGTTTGGTCTTATATAAGATAATGAGCTCATTCCCTCAAAAGCCCAAATTTTCATTTCTGATTAAACTAGAGGAATGAAAATTCATTCTCATTTTCATTCCCTGTCATTTTCATTCTGATTTTCTAATAAAATATTATTTCTCTTTCCAAACATTTATTTTCAATTGATAGAAAATGGTTAAAATATTATTTCTCTCTCCTATATAGAGTTTCAGAGATTTTTCCAAATTTAGAGATTTTCAACTTTTATCTCTTCTTTTCTTTGTTTTTAGCATAGTTGTTGGAGCAAAAAAGGATAAGTAAATCTCCAAAATCTCTAATTTAGCATAGGGTCCGTTAGAGATGCTCTTAATTAATTGCAAATAAAAGCAAACTAGATGATACCTGAGGATGGATGGGAGGAAATGGTGGATTTGTAGATGGAATAACGGGCAAGCTTCCTTGTGAATAATGTTGGGATGAGGTCAATCCATGGACAAATCCAAGATTTGAGTTGTTGCCTCGTGAATTAAGAATCTGCACATGGAGAACATGTGAGAATATGTGGAACCCCATCAGATTACTCTCCAAAAGAGCCCTTCAAAAAACATTCCAACAAAATCGGATTTATAAAACACCAAAAAAGTGTCATAAACTCGTAACTCATAATAGACTGCTTTATAGGACTTAAGTTTATAGGACCAAACAATTATGTGTGCTTTGTAAAAGGATTGCAATTTTTAAAATGTTACTTAAAAACTTGTTAAAACGCACAAAAGCGTCCTACAAACTTATTGCAACGTTTTTAGATAGAATGCACAATTGTATGTTCATATAAACTCATGTCTTATAAAACATGCTATTGGGAAACTTAAACATTTTAGGCTATAAACCTAATTTTATCGTAGTAAGAGAAGGCAAGTTCCAACATATATTATGCAAAAATGGTCCAAGTCTAGTCGATATGGGGCTCCAACACCATTAAAAGAGGCTAGACGGGCACGAATTGTCCCGGAGTGTCAAATCCACATAATGCTAGGCCTTTGTTCTTATACCATGTGAAAATATGTGAAACCCCATTTTACTACTCTTTAAAAGAACCCTTGCAGAGACAATAACAAAATTGGATTTGTCAAAAGGCCAAACATGTGTAGCGGGCCGTTTATCAAACACTTATCCGGTAAGTGTTTACCAATAAAATTCAACACTATCATCTGCTTACCAAGTAAGTGTTTACCAATAAAATTCAACACTATCAACTACTTACCCGGTAAGATTTTAGTACACAAAAACGTCATTGTATGCAATAATTTACCCAGTAAGCGCTTACCATGTTAAGATTCGTCACCCTCACTTACTAGGTAAGACTCTTAGGGGCCGTTTACCAAACACTTACCCGGTAAGCCGGTAAAATTTAACACTATCATCTACTTACCGGGTAAGATTTTAGTCCAAAAAAAGGGCATCGTATGCAACAATTTACTCGGTAAGCGCTTACCATGGTAAAAGTCGTCGCCCTCACTTACCGGGTAAGACTCTTGGCCCTTGCCTCGTTCTTACCGGGTAAGATTATTGGTCCTTACCATATTCATCCAGTAAGGTAATGTGACTTAACCACAAGGCTTGTGGCGTATTGGTTAAGGCTTGTGGGGGGATGAGGCTAGATAACCCATCTCCCCAGGTTCGAATCCAGACGCAAACAACTTGTGACCACTGGGGAATTATCTCAGGGTTGCATGCTTTAGCAGTCTTAAATTGCCAGGGATTAGTCTAGGCAAATGCCTAGGATACCCTTTCAAAAAAAAAGGTAATGTGACTTGGTAATCGCTTACCCGGGTAAGTTTTGGTAAACGGCCCCCAAGTATCTTAATAGATTGTTTTATAAGACTTAATTTTATATGACCAAACAATTATGCGTCATATGTAAAAAGTGTTACAAATTTAAAAGTATTCTACAAATTTGTTAAAACGCCCAAAAGCATCCTACAAACTATTTGCAACGCTTTTAGATAGGACGTACAACTGTTTAATCATACAAACTTAAATCCTATAAAGTAGTCTATTATGACACAACCATTTTAAACAAAAGATAGCTATAAAGTGCCATCAATGGTGTTTTGAGATGAATTAAAATGCAACTTACATCTTTTGACAAAATGTGGTCGATATCAATGTTCAATTCTGGATTCACGGTGGCAAGTTTCATCGATAAAAACTGCATTTCAAAACAAATTGTATCTTCAACATATTATCATATCATCTTCTACATCTTTGATCGGGAAAAGAATCAATTTCTAAATATTTGAGCAAATCTATCAATTGGGGGGCATACCTCAACCTGCTGTTGAAGGGATTGCACATAGTTGATGATCTCATCAAGCATTACAGCTTTTCCGGTGATCTTGAATCAAATTAACAAAAACCTTCATAATCACAACCATAGAAAAACCAAAGGCATTTGGCCTAGCGGTATCGGAGTTACCGGTAGACACTACAACAAAATCAGGTTTATAGGAGGACGCCAAAAATATCTTACTATCTTAATAGCCTGCTTTGTAGAACTTAAAAGTTTATAGTACCAAACAATAAAGTGTCAAATTTAAAAGTGTCACAATAAGTTTATAAGATGCTTTTAGTAGTATTAAAGATTTAAAATAAAATGTCGTATTAGTTATTTTATAATATGGCACTTCTTCAAATAATCATGTATATAAAAAGTTAATAGGACGTTTTATTTATAAGGTACTACTTGTAAAACATTCTACAAAATTATTGCAATGCTTTTAGATATGATGTTTTATTGTTTAGTCCTATAGAGGGAGGTTCAGCAGAAAACGCTAAAAAAAGAAAACTGAAGAACACCCTGGGAACCCTCTATCCAGACGGTATGCACAAATGCATACAAGCGATTGAAGTTGTTTTCTTTATGCACCGGTGCATATATATATATATATATATATATATATATATGCATTAGTGTATATGCACAAATGCATGTTACAAATTACCAACATGCAATTGCGCATACCGTCTAGATGGAGGGCTCACAGGGTGTTCTTCAGTTTTCTTTTTTTTTGACGTTTTTCCCTGAACCTGACCATAGTCCTATAATACAATCTATTAGAGCAATTAGAGATTTTTGGCATCCTATAAACCCAATTTTCTAGTAGTACGAGCTCAGCGTCACAGAAAGTGAGAAGGGTGTATGAGTTCATTTTCCGTACATAAATAATACATGTTCTGAATTTAATTACCTTATTGCATCCGGGAACAAGGTCTTGAAGCAACTTCATTCTCTCACTAATCCTCTCTCTTCTAACCTGAATAAAGCAAGTTCTATCATCATCCTTCAAAAAAGATAGAAAAAGAAGGGAAATTGACTCAAATGACCAAAGTAGATAGCCAAATTGGTCTCCTAGCCATTGATCTCCTGGGTTAACCCAAATGTCATTGCATTAGCAGTATCCATCCATCTTGGTTAAACGACAAAATGGATCTACCTCTACAATGACACATCCGCAATTACTGATTGGACTGATCGTCTGATTAGACAACGTATTACTGCAAATACAAACTTATTGACTTTTAAAATGATTGCTAAATACTTTATTTACTTTCAAAATGGTTTCAGTATGATTGTTTTACGTTAACTTTATTTGAACTTATATTATGTTCACACTGTTATGCACATTATCTGTCACTGAAATTAGGGTTTTGATCGGTCATTGCGGAAGTGGGTCGATTCAACTCGTTTAGCCAGGTCCGTGCGGACCTGGATATTGCGGTCAACATTTGGGTTAACCACGGAAAGGAATGGCTAGGAGACCAATTTGACCGTCTACATTGGTCAATTGTTCAATTTTTTTTAAAAATAAAAAGAGAGAGAAAGAGAGATGGAGAATGGGAAGTTTTACCCTTTCTGCAAGACTGTGACTATTTGTAGCCTGACCTCTTTTGGCTCTTACATGAATGTAGTCTTCTTTACCACCACTATCAGAATTGTCTTTTGCTTGTTTTCCTATTTGCTGCTTACCACCTCTTGAATGGGTTTTTTGTTTCTTCTCATCTTGTCCATTTATGTTCTCTGAACTATCCCCAGATGCATTACCATTCTAGAAACCAGAAAATAACAACATTCAACAACCATTTTCAGCAAAACAAACATTCGGGTTTAAATGTCCTAATAGACTGCTTTATAGGACCAAACAAAACAACTATGTAAAAGCTTTTTTGGACGTCTTTTTAACGATTTTCTTTAAGACACTTTTGAAATAAACCGTCAAGTTTTTTTTTTCATATGATATTGTCATTCTAGACAAGAAAAACAAAAATCAACAACCATTTTCAGCAAAACACACTACAACAAAATCGGGTTTATAGAAACACCAAAAATGTCTAAAGTGTCTTAATAAAGACGTTTTTTAAACTTTAGTAATCTAACAAAATAAAGACTCTGTGTTCTATATAAAGACGTTTTTAGAGGTCTTAATAAGTTTTCTAGACACTTTTGAAATAAACCGTTGAGTGTTTTTATATGATATAACCCTTCTAGACCAGAAAAACAAAAATCAACAACAAAACTGTTGCTATAGGAATGCTAAAAATGTCTAGACGTCCTAATAAACTGCTTTATAAGACTAAACAACCATGTGTCCTATATAAAGACGTCGTCAAGTTTTCTTTACCAACACTTTTGAAACATGACATTATTTAATCTTAAAAGTTTCATAGGACACTTCTCAAAATGTGACAAATTATACACAACTGTTTGATCCTATAAACCTAGATCTAACAGGACGCTTTTGAATCATGACATTGTTTTTATTAAAAAAATGTCTTACAAAAATTCATATGAGACTTCTCAAAATACGATCCTAAAAAACCAAACCAATAAGACATTTTATTTCAAAAGTTTAACTTAGAAAATGTGTTATTTTTACACAGGAACCACAATTATTTGATCCAATAGACACTTTCTAGACATTTTTTTGGGATCGTATAACTGGATTTCGTTAGATTACTAAAGTTTCTAAATATAGAATGAAAATGGATCTTTTGATACCTTAATGGGATTGAAGGTAGAAGAATGAGGAGTTGTTCTTTTATCACTCCTATCAGGAGATGAAGCACTTTCAGAAACTCTTTGAACACTGCATTCTGGATTAGGGTTCATAAATGGATTCACCATTTCTGAGAAACCACCACTCCCAAATGACCCAGATTGATAATGTTGAAGAAGACCACCATAATTCTCAATCGGATCCCAACCCGACCCGTATAAATTCCCAGTTGAAGAAGAAGACTTATTTGGAAACATGGATCCAGAACTCATTTCACCTCTTTGTTGAAACCCCATTTCTCTACCATTATTATCCTCAGAAGAAGCCATTGTTTCTTGTGTTTGCTATCAACAAGAAACCACAAATCACAAATTTGAAGAACCCTAATTTCAAAAGTTAAATCAAGGAACTGTAATTGGGGTTTGACCAAAAAAGGAGTGGGGTTTGACCAAAAAATTTGAGATTAAGAGGTTTGCAAGAAGAAAAAAATGGGTATATAAATCCTTAGGTTGAAAATGGTATGATGATCAAAGGGATTTGGAAAGTGAAGTCCATGGGGAGACAACAAAGTGTTAAGCTTTAAAAGGATAAAGTAATAGAAAGATGAAGTAAATGGGGCAGTAAGTTAACAGCTCACTCTTATTACTCCAAAAGAAAAAGAAAAGAAAAAAAAGCAGATTCCTTTTTCTTTTCTTTCTTAATTAAATGAATAAATTAAAGAAAACCTACAAATTTCCCAAACTCAATAAATACTTAAATAAACATGGGTTCAGTTATATGCATCCATATATATTTGTTAAAAAACGTAGGTTTTACAAAAATTATTATTTAAGAGAGTTTTTAAAAGAGACTTGTATCCTTAGATTAGATTAGAGTTCTTATATAACATCAAATGACCGTTTTAATACTATTTATATAATTGATGACGTTAAAAAAATTAATAGGACCCATAAAATGAATTTTTGTATTGAGTTACTGAAGTACTATTGTGGAGGTTTATTTCATTTTTAATATAATAAATTGTAAATGATGCGGCAAAAAGGGTATTAAAATGGATTATTATAAAAACTTCCATGCAGAGATGCTTCTTTTTTTTTCTTATACATATTATTAGGGCAATACTAATGGGATTTCTTTGTAATGAATTTTTGTATTTTTATTACTTTTAGAACGTAAAAAGAGGTTTTTGATACCGGTACATGTAGAAAGAATTTATTTCATAAAAGTATCGTTAACAACATATAAAAATACCATTAGCTTTTCCTATATCTTTGACATTGAGCATGAATAGGTAGTAGCTTCAAAATAACCAACATATGGAATATTTGGGAGGTATCAAATTCAGATTAGAAGACAAAATGGAATCGATTTATATGGTGAAAGCAGACTATATATACAAAGAGAGGTTCAAATGAGAATTTTGTATATTTAAAGAAACAAGAGAACACCTTATGACCATATATGACATGGGTCTCACACAATAAAAAAACATATCTGATTCAATGGGACCCACTATTGAATCAGATATGATTTTTTATTGTGTGAGACTCACATCATATGTGGTCCTAAGGGAGTTCCTTTGTTCTTTTAAAGAGGGGTGGTTCTCGTATAATCTCTCCCATATATATATATATGGGAGGGATCAAATGAGAAACCACCCCTCTTTAAAGGAACAAATTGTGGACCACATACGATGTGGGTCCCACATAATATTAAATCATAAGTGATTTAAATTATGTGGGACCCACATGATATGTGATCTACAAGTGCTCATTTGTTTCTTTAAAAATACAAAGTTCTCATTTGAACATTTCTTTATATATATATATATATATATAGAGAGAGAGAGAGAGAGAGGAAAGTTCAAACGTGAACTCATTTTTTGTTGTGAACGTGAGGACGAATCTCAGCCACTTATCCGGTCAATAAATGCGGCTTTGACCTGGTTCCCTCCTTTAATAATCTCCACCCTCCCATGAATCGCGTCAATCCTCCGTGATCGCGTCCACCATAACCGAAGATGTGTGGCTGAGATTCGTCCTCACGTTCACAGTCAAAATTGAGTTCACATTTGAACCTAACTCTATATATATATATATAGGGGTAGGTTCAAACGAAAAACGCTACCTATTTAAGAAAACAAGAAAACTTTTTTCATGTACAAAATCATAAATGATTCACATACAAAATCGTATATGATTAACCACGACTTTTCTCACGACTTAACTCGCAGCAAAAGTCGTCCTTGTCCATTTTTTCATGTTAATACAAAATCATATGTGATTTTATACATGAAAAAAAGTTTTCTTGTTTTCTTAAATACTTAGCGTTTTCATTTGAACCTCCTTCTATATATATATATATATATATATATAGAGGAAAGTTCAAATGTGAACTCATTTTTGGTTGTGAACGTGAGGACGAATCTCAGCCACTTATCCGGTCAATAAAGGCGGCTTTGACCTGGTTCTCTCCTTTAATAATCTCCACCCTCCCATGAATCGCGTCAATCCTCCGTGATCGCGTCCACCATAACCGAAGATGTGTAGCTGAGATTCGTCCTTACGTTCACAACCAAAAATGAGTTCACATTTGACCCTAACCGTATATATATATATATATATATATATATATATATATATATATATATATATCATCAAATGGTTGCTAATGCCTAATATTCAGAGAACCACTTTCACCGCTTAAATACAAAACAAAGTAGAGGCTACCCAATAGAGAGGTGTTTATCGCTTATGCTTACGTACGGACCCAAAGGGTGACATGGATTGTTTTCGGTCTATTAGAGCATCTCCAACGGTTATGCTAAAAAAATTTCTATAATAGAGTATGAAAAGTTAAAATTTCTAAAAAAAAATTCATTCAACTCCAACAACTATTCTATTTTAGCAACCTTATCACTAACTATACTAATAAAATATTTCACCATTTAATAAAATATTATTTCTCTCTCATACACATTTAACATCAATTATTTTGATTGGTTGAATATAATTAAAATATTGTTTCTCACTCTTCTATATACTTTTAGAGATTTCTCTAAATTTAGAGATTTTTCAATCTCTCTCCTCTATTCTCTATTTTAGAATAGATGATAGCATAGCTGTTGGAGAACAAAAAATGCTAAAATCCCTCTTTTCTCTATTTTAGCATAGCTGTTGGAGATGCTCTTACGTTCTTTGAGTTTTGTATAACAACTTTTATTCTTACTTTTTTAGACTTTTTGTGAACTGATATTTTATTAGTTTTTTTTTAAATTAAACATTTGATATTTATTATAAAAAAATTAAAGGCAAGCGAACACACTTTTTCAGGGTATCCGAGCTCTCACTTAAGGGTATACCCGACTAATCCCCATTGACCACGACTCAGCCCAATTAAGGGTACCATTAAGTGGCAGACCCGTGATCTGAATATCTCCACATGCGCACCGTGGGGTTCAAACCCGGATAATCAGGGATACCATCCACTGACCCCTAGGATGTTACCTTACCATTCGGCTAGACATGTTTTAATATTTGATATTTATTAATGATAATAATATGTTAAAAAATCATGGGACCTGCAAAAGAGGTTCGTATAAAAACCAATGTTTTAAATAATTCGTTATTGTCTCGAAATGACGCGTTATGACGTTAAGGTTTGCGGTCGTCACGGTAATCCCTATAGTTCCACTCTCGAAATGACTTGCATCATAACACGTTGTGACACGTTACGACACATTGTTTTATTAGGTGTGAGGTTATTTTAATATATAGCATGCGCGATAAATGATAATTATGTACACAAGGACTTAAATGAACATAAAAAGAAACTTAAAAACCAACACCTTAAATAGGTAAATGTTTATTGACATTCCCATACACAAAAAGTCGAACATGAAGTCTTTGAAAAATGAAAAAAGTAGTGACAGGGATTCAAAAGATTTTATCCTGACTTTGCATTTTTTATATCATTTTTTATAAGCTCTTTATGTTTCGTATAAATGATTCTTCTTTCTTTTTTAATTTTATTACTTTATACGAGTTTAATTTATTCTAAAGTATTATTCAAAACGCTAACATATATAATGGTGGTTCTCTCTCTCTCTCTCTGTGTGTGTGTGTGTGTGTGTGTGAGTGTGTGTGTGCGTGTGTGTATAGGGTCAGATTCAGAGGAAAACGTCAAAACATGAGAAAACTGAAGAACACCCTGGAAGGCCTCCATCTGGAGGGTATGTCGTAACATGCATTTGTGCATATGCACTAATGCATATATATGCATTGATGAATAGAAAAAAAGAGCTTCAATTGCTTGTATGCATTTGTGCATATGCACTAATAATGCATATATATGCATTGATGCATAGAAAAAAAAAATATCATCCAGATGGCGGACTCTCAGGGTGTCCTTCACTTTTCTCTTTTTTTAGTGTTTTCCCCTGAACCTCCCCCCCCCCTCTCTCTCTCTCTCTATATATATATATATATACACACACATACATATATACATATATGCCTTGAAAAACGTCGTGACTCTGCCGTAATAACTAAGACTTGAGGTTTGACCTTGTTGTCACGTCATGCCTCACGCCATTTATAACCTTGATAAAAATTACAATTGTGGACTTTTAAATAAGTTTTTAATTTGGTGAGTTGACGATAAAAAAAATACAAAAAATAGGTTATTATAATCACCTCCATTACAGATGCTAACTTATTTTTTGTACTTTTTTTCTAGAAAGGAGGTGGCACTCCTGGAAATTTATAACACAAAAGGAAAAAAGAATTTTTTTTGTACTTTTTCTTGTCTTGTTATTCCCAACTCATTAAGTTAATAACTCACATAAACTTCTCTTATAAGAGGATCTCCAATGTATAACTCATTTAAAACTTTTTACTATTTGAATAAGTTGTTTAAAATGCTATTTTGCATTGGACAACAAGACCTTTTGATAATGTTTTTTGATAAAGCTTATTATGCACTAAGCTTTTGAAGAAAGCTTTTTGTGATTTGTGTGTCTTAATTTTTCTTTCTTATTACCTATTTGAAAGACTATTTTGTATTGAAGTATTTTATAAAAAACTTTTTAGATGAGATGAATAGATAGAAAAAATCTTCCAAAAACTTAACCATTGTGGTTGCTCTAAGAATTCATTATGTGGGTCTTATGTAATTTTTTGAGTTAAATACAAATTTGGTCACTGTGGTTTATAAATTGTAAGTTATTATATGCCCACGACACGTGTCACATAGAGATACTGCTAAGGAGTATGTAAACCTATAGGGTCGCGTGCAAAGAATACGTTTGCTTCCATTTGAAAGTAACCCGGAAGTCATGATTGACAGTTAAATAATTAATCTTGAAGAATAATTATGAAATATGTGTTGAAATGTAATTATGATAATTACGGGATATTATCTGTAAATACTTATGATTATTTAATGTTTTAGATAATCATATATTTATTTAATGTTTTATATGATAATATATATAATTATTTATGTTTTAGATAATTATATAATTATTTACAGATAAAGATTAAACCTTATTTGAGTTATGGGCTGATTATGATACCAGTCCATATAAATATGTTGATAGGCCAAATCAATTTCAATTGATTCATTTTTTAGATTTGGCTATCAGTTAAACACAGAAAAGAAACCGTTTCTTTTCTGTGAAACACATATAGATTTAGGATTCTTGGGCTAGCACCCGGTGGAAGATCAACGCGTGTTCGTGTGTGGATCAGCTATAGAGGAAATCTCTATTGGTTTCTTGGTGCTCAGTCAGATACATTGACAGATCTATAAAGGTATGAATTCTAAACACCCTATTGTGTGTTAATTATTATGGCTAATTAAATGTTTCATTGATCCGGCTATGGGTTTTATGTTTTAGAAAAGCTTTCTAAATAAATTGTAACTAAAGTTTTGATTTTTTCGCTGCATTTACGGTTACGAAGTATATTAAAACCCAACAGTGGTATCAGAGCCCACTTTGAACATTTAATTGAAAGGGAACAAATTATTATGCCAAATTAAATTGATATGGATCCTAATTAATATTGGGTTTTATAAAAGAAAAAAAAAAGATATCAGCTCTTATAATTTTGAGTTTTGACCGTGAAAAGGGTTTTAAAGTTTTTCAACCATAAAAATTGTTTTCTTTTATGGCGCCTCCACAGTAGCATAATCAGGCTACTGCCATTTATGGTCCTAGTTGCTGCATTAATTTATATTCTCGGCCATCGTTGTAAGCGGCTGAAACCGGGATGTTTCTCGGTTGCTCTCTCTCTCGTAACTCCAGCATCAAGAGACTTCACGCCGACGATTTTGGTCGTCGGTTGTCGCCGGTCGTCCCGGCTGTTGCTGGTCGTCACCGGTCCTTGTTTTCGTCGCCAATCCACAAAGGGTTAGTTGACCTTAATCGTATGGTCGCCGCCTTCTCACCTTTTTGAAATAAAAGTTCTTTGAGGTTCTGTCGCCGACCACCGGTGACCTATCTGCTGCCGGTAGTCGATGGTAGTACATCGGTTGATGTTGGTTGTCTACTCTCAACGTTCATTCTCGCTTCCTACGGCTGTTGCCGTTTTCGATCGTCAGACATCGATGGTTCTTTTGCAGTTGTTGTTGCCTGTTTTTGTTTTGACGATTGTACCTTTTACCGTCGTCGACAGTCGTTGGCGGTTTCTAATTGACCACCTTAGACCCAAATCGGCCAAAGCCGTGGGAGTTGTCTATGAGAATTCTGTCCATGGCAGGGATGCTACCTTTGTGCGGCTGCTGCTGCATTGGTTGCTCACACCACCACTTGAAGCGGTTTAGTTTTGTTTTCTAGCCCTCGGGCTCTAACGATAGGTTACTTTATTGGTCGTTGCCACTGTCTTATCTACACCACCGACTGATGTTGGTTTTGGGGACGACTTTTGGTTGATGGCTCATGCCATACGATTTCTGTCGAACGTTCCTTGCTCCTGGCTCGGAGCCGAGCAGGTGGACCAGTGAACTGGCCGTTGGGACGTCTTTAACGGGTCGGTAAGTTTTGGTCCATTTGGTCAAAAAGACTTTTGGGTCATTCGGGTTTTTGTTTTAAACTACGTTTCGAACCGTTTTAACCGTTATGGGTTAGTAACTCACATATTTAGAATGGGTCAATTAAAGTTTGTTTTTGCCATATTAAAATTTGTTCCGTATTATTTGGCCTTTTATTTATGTTATCTATTTGGTCAAATTTATTTTATGTTTAAAATATCTAAAAAAAATAGTATATGGTTAGCCCCGAAAGAACCGTGGTTTGCATTGCATTATCTTATTTGGAAAATTAAAATGTATAATTTCAAGGGTTGTAATTTTAATTTTAAGTTTTCTAGATAGGATTAATTTGTAAAATAGATTAGGATATGTTATCTTTTCTATTTTAAAACTTGTAATCATCCGAAGATGGCATTACGAGAAGTTAAGATGGAGTCTCTAGAGTTCACCAAGATGGCGAGGCCAGTGGGAGCTTGAAGATGTCCTTAAAATTGACCGTGATTGTTGTGTTGGCTCACAACACCACATTAGGGGCAAATCCAAATATTATTGTGTGTGGTTGTTTATTTTGTTTTACATTTATCTATTGTTTTTATTATTGTTATAATGATTGCAAACATTTTTAAAATGAAACACAAAATAAAGTTTTAAATCGGTAATAAAATTTGATATTTTGAAATTGATATGTTTATCAAAATCAAACCAATTTTTGGATAAAAGTTTTAAAAGATAGAAATGTTTTCTAAATCAAACCTTTACAAAGGTAGACTGAATGCCGCCCATTTAAGGTACTTGTTGGAGCTTACGGAATCCGGTATGTTCAGCGCATTACCTATCATGCCGGATGATGATAGTGTAAGACAAGGCGCCAGAATAACGAGATTTAAGTGAACAGAGTATTGACCAATCACTTAAATAGTCCTAGTTTTGGACGACTGATCCCAATAAAACCTAAGTCAAGATTTTAAGTAGGATCATGATACTTTAGTATGGTTAGTTTACTTGAAAATTTTCATAGACGGTGAATTGACCATTTATGAGTATTTTCAAGGCGTTGAAGTGGATTAAACGTGCCTATTTTGATATATGATATATTGAATAGAATCCCACGATCACCTAAGAGTTACGTTGAACGTAATTGGATGATTCCTACCAAAATAACCTATTTCCATAAACAGCGCATTAACCATTTTTGAAGTTTGGTGAAATACGGATCTTAGCTCAAATTAAAGTATTTTGAAAGGTTAATTATTTAATTTCATATTTCAAGGTTACTAAAATTGAATTTAATTTTGTAGATGACTGCTAATTTTTCCAACTTACCCCAATTTACGATGTGATCGATCTTTAGTATAGAAAAATTGAACGGGACGAACTTTATCGAATGGTTTCGTTTCTTAAGGCTCAATCTTAGGCATGAAAAGAAGTTCTACATTCTAGAGAAACCCCCTCCAAACACTCCTGCTAAAACTGCTTCAGTTGAAGTCTGTGATGCTTATGATAAGTATATCAATGACTCACTAGAAGTTGGTTGTTTCATGTTTGCTTCTATGACTCACGAGTTATCACGGGATCATAAACACATGACTGCATGGGATATGATATCCTCACTAAAGTCAATGTTTAAGTTACAGATTAGGCAGGAAAGGTTTGATATATTTAGGGCAATGTTTTCCTGTAAAATGACTGAAGGCTCGTCTGTCAGCACCCACATTTTGAAAATGAAAGGGTATAGACCGACTAGCCTGCATTGGCTTCCCAATGAAAAGAGAATTCGCAACCGATTTGGTTTTCATTTCTCTACCTAAATCATATGGTAAGTTCATTATGAACTACAATATGAAAGGTTTGGATAAAAGTCTCACAGAGCTTTACGACTTACTTAAAATTGTTGAGAAGAACATAAAATCCAAGTTGGATTTAACCAAACCAAAACAGGTTCTGATGATCAAACCTAAAAGCGGGATAGTCAAGATTAGGAGGGTTGTTGCCAAAAGAAAGGAAAAGGTTGGAAGTTCCAACAAAGATAAGGGCAAAGGAAAGATTCCTGAGATTCCAGTTTGGTACAGTTGTTTTCACGATGGACACCGGGAGAAAACTTGTCCAGCCCGATTGGCAGAGATTAAGAAGCAGAAGGCTAACAGAGTCGGAGCTTCAGATATGTTTACCATTGATTTGTTCACTTTTGATCTTGTTTAATGAGTATATGATGATGGGTATGATACTCATATTCATACTATTTTTCAGGGAGTAAGAAGTGAAGAGAAGATGAAACCAGACCAAATGGAGCTAAGCTAGCTGATGTTGCTCAAGAGACATATGATATGGAACTTTCAAATGGACTTACAATAACACTTAGCAAGTGTTTTTATATACCTAGAATTTCTAGGGATATTGTTTCATTTTCTCAATTACAACAAACTGAATTTATGATTATTCAAGTATTAATAAACTTTCAGTTTACCTTAACAATGTTTTGTATTTTGTGGCCAAAACCACTTAATGGTATTTTTGAAATTAGTAGTTGTAATTACAAATCAAATGCATTAAGCTAGGTTTAAATCAGACATATTTGACCTACTTGTGACATAAACAAAAAATGCATAGCCAAACTCCAGGCAGACGGCGTGTTGGAATCATGTGATGATTCATATGATATATGTAAGTTTTATTTAAAAACGACAAAATATTTTAAAAGACTAACTCAAAGGAACTGAGAATTGTTAGGAGTAAATCGTACTGATGTATGTAGGCCTTTCAGTTCAGTCACAAGGAATGATCATAACTACTTCTTCACCTGCACTGGTGATTTCAATAAATATGGGTATGTTTACCTAATGCGAAATAAGTTTGAAAATCTTTAGTTCTTCAAAGAGTTTCAGAATGAAGTAGAGAATCAACTTGGCAAAAGCGCTTTGGTTGAATCGAGGTTGCAAGCCAAGAGTTTATTGATCATCTAAGAGCTTATGGGATAGTATCCCAATTAAAACTCCTCCAAGAACACCACAATGGTGTGTCTAAAAGGACAAACAAAACCTTGTTGCACATGGTTCGCTCTATGATGAATCATATAACTCTGCCTAAGAGTTTATGAGGTTATGACCTAGAAACAACTGCCTACATATTGAATAATGTGCCAACCTAAAGACCTATCAAACTCCATTTGAAATTATAGATTGGGAAGATCCCAAAATGATCTTATAAGGGGTCATGACGCTTATGTTAAGCAGAAAGCTTTTGAGAAGCAAGGTTCAAGGTCTTAAAAGTGCATCTTTGTGGAATATCCAAAAGAGATAATTGAATATTATTTCTACGGACCCAGCGAGAACAAAGTATTTGTTGCGACATGGTGGATTCTTACATATTGTCCATTTTTCTTTTATCACGGGGAAAATAAAATGATTTTATAAACAAAAATCACAATGGGGACAAAGTAGAAAGAATTCGATAAACCACAAGATGAGACTACGGTTGAACTGACCATCAACAAGATGTTGAATAACGAGATACAAACAATCCGAAGATCGGGTAGGAACCATCAGGATTCTTCTGGATGTTAAAACCACGTTCCTTAAAAGGAATTTTAAGCGAGAACGTGAACATGGTTTTAAGTATCCAAAATATTCTAATAAAGGTATGCAAGTTGCATAAATCTATTTATAGACTAATGAAAATATGTTATAGTTGAAATCTTGTGTACTTAAGAAGGTCAGTGGGAGCATAATAGTATTTTTGTAAAACAATATATATCATTGACATAAAGATCTATCGAGATAGATCTAAACGCTTAATTGGATTAAGCCAAAGTACATACATTGGTAAGATCTTTAAACACTTCAAGATGAAGGATTCCAAGAGAGGACATGGACCGTATGAAGGGTGTTCCCTATGCTTTGGCGATCGTGTAAGCCATGTTATGCATCAAACCGAACGTCTCGTATGCCATAAGCATGACGAGCAGACCTTAGTGATGCTCACTGGGTAGTAATAAAGAATATCCTAAAGTATCTGAAAAGACCCAAGGATGTATTCTTGCTACTGTAGGGCGGCCAGGAAAGAGATTTGTGTATTTGAGGATATGCAGATGCTAGTTTTCAAACCGATTGTAATGATTTTAATCGCAATAAGGGATACACATTTTAAAACCATAAAACTGTGAGCTATAAGAGCTACAGACACAATAGCATAGTTCACTACAAAATTGACAGATCATCTTTGAAAACCCATGAGTCAGAATGAGCATGTTGCTTACTTTGGTCATCTCTTATAAGCTTCAAGTTTTTGTAAAAACATTGATCTGATCTGTTATTTTAGTAAACTTTGTTTGAACAATAAAACAATCATGTTTTTATATGTTTTGGCATATTGGATATGAGTATTTACATTAAACATCTATGTGTTCAATATTAGCATGTTTAAGTATCCTTAAATAAATGTGATGATCACATTATTTAAAATTTTCCTTGATCGCTTATTACCAGGGGACTGGTAATAAATAAAGATCATTGTGAAGTCTGGTCATAGTCCAAGTTGGAAGTGCACTAGGTGCAACCAGAGTCACATGCACTTGTCCGGGGGACAGGTGTTGGACAAGACCCACAGTCAGGATCACCTCATAGATCGACGTCATAAGGTGAGTCTTGAAATGGTGGACACTCTTATCCTCAGACCTGAGATGTGCATTGGTACCTAATGCACAAGGAGTGTTAAACTTTGACATAGTCTAACGTTGCCCTTAACCGGGTAATCATAAGGGCTATGTTGGATATGACACAAATTGATTATAAGTCATGTACATGCAATATGGGATTTTCTCCTCTCAAGTTGAAAGAGATAATTTTGGGCCCCTCGATGACATAGTTTGATTCACATGGCCATATACAAGTGGATTAGTTGAACTAATAGCACTTGTCTGAATCAAATATGTTGGGATCGAGAAACATAATCTTTGAACTATGAAGGGTGAGATAGATATATGCCGTAAGTTCAAAACAAAATATCGTGAAGCAAAAGGATAAGGAATGGTACTACCATATGATTGATTGGATCGATCACAATGCTCGAAGGAAAAGCACATTTACATAGCCTTGGGGGCGGTAATGTGTTGCAAGACGCTTACCACTGTCTGTGTTACTGTGTATCGTGTGCAAGTGAGAGAATGTAAGTTATTATATGCCCACGACACGTGTCACACAGGGATACTGCTAAGGAGTATGTAAACCTATAGGGTCGCACGCAAAGAATACGTTTGCTTCCATTTGAAAGTAACCCGGAAGTCATGATTGACAGTTAAATAATTAATCTTGAAGAATAATTATGAAATATGTGTTGAAATGTAATTATGATAATTATGGGATATTATTTGTAAATATTTATGATTATTTAATGTTTTAGATAATCATATATTTATTTAATGTTTTATATGATAATATATATAATTGTTTATGTTTTAGATAATTATATAATTATTTACAGATAAAGATTAAACCTTATTTGAGTTATGGGCTGACTATGATACCAGTTCATATAAATAGGTTGATATGCCAAATCAATTTCAATTGATTCCTTCTTTAGATTTCGCTATCAGTTAAACACAGAAAAGAAGCCGTTTCTTTTCTGTGAAACACATATAGATTTAGGGTTCTTGGGCTAGAACGCGGTGGAAGATCAACGCGTGTTTGTGAGTGGATCAACTATAGACGAAATCTCTATTGGTTTCTTGGTGCCCAGTCAGATACATCGACAAATCTATAAAGGTATGAATTCTAAACACCCTATTGTGTGTTAATTATTATGGCTAATTAAATGTTTCATTGGATCTGGGTTTTATGTTTTAGAAAAGCTTTCTAAATAAATTGTAACCAAAGTTTTGATTTTTCCGCTGCGTTTACGGTTACGAGTATATTAAAACCCAACATAAATATTAACGGATAAGGTCCTTCAAAGATTTTTTTAACGATCAACGTCCCTGTGGTTTCCATTTTATAACGGATAGGGTCCCCTATCCAACTTTTCCGTTAAATATTAACTTTTTAGCATGTTTTCTTTATTTTTCATAGTTTTCTATAATTTTTCAAACCACATGGACCAAATCTGTAATTTACTCTAAACTATATATATATTATTTATATTATTATACTTGTATTTTATTGATTATATGATTTTTATATTTTATAAGTTATATTACATATTTATATGCACCTTATATTTTGTTAGGTCTGAAATATTGTATCCGATATCACAACTATTTAAGACATGAAGGGCAAAGCGTAATTTGAACAAAGTCATTAATTAAGAAAGATTAATTATTAGGAACCGATTTATTATCAAAGTAAAGATTCTATTTGTAATTAAAGCAAATGTATAATGACTTATTTCCTAGTTTCCATATTGCAATAATGTCTAGCATATAAATACAAGCTTAGGGTATGCATTAGTGTTAGGTCTGAAAAGATTGTATCCGAGATCACAAATATTGAAGACATGAAGGGCTAAAGTGAAAAGTTAGCAAAGTCATTAATTATGAAGGTTTAACAATTAGAGTTAGAGTTGAATTAGAATTGTGTTAAATAGGGAAAGGATAATTATCATGTAAATAAGGCAATTCTATAATGCCTTAAACTCTTACTTTCCTTATCTCATTATGATTCTTAGAATATAAATAGAGGGTTATATGCTAGCATTAGAAGTAGGTTTTTTATTCATATCTTTCTAGAGAGCTTAAGAGAGAAATCTATGTAAACACATATTCTTACAAGTGAGATATACGACATAAGGTGTTATTCAACATGTTCTTCATATATTAGTGTGTTTATTACATCGTTACCTGATATAATGGGATCAACAATTAGAAGTCTAGAGCTAGCTTAGATAAAGAATAACTAGAGATCATAATAGAGAGCTTAAGAGAACGAATTCGTGAGCATTATCATTGTGTGCAATAACAGTGTAATCACGTATTCTTACAAGTGAGATATATGACATAAGGTGTTATTCATATTGTTCTTATTGTTACATTGTTACCTGATTGATCTGGGATCCACAATTGGTATCAGAGAGCAGAAGATTATATCGATTTGGATTAATTCGTGAAGAAAAAAAAGGTAATCTATTTATTGGTGCAATTTTTTGTTTTTGGTGCGATAATCTCAAATCAGCGAATCTAAAAGTCTTTCTTTGGAAAGTATCATCGACTCATACTCATAATCATATTTGCAGTTTTCGATATTAAGAAACATAGGATTGCGTTTTAATCTGTCTGAAAGTTAGAGTTTTCTAGGTTAATATTCATATTTGTTGCATTCGTCTTCATAGTTCTTGGACCCTTTGATTCGAGAACCAAGATTGTCGGATATAACTAAGTGTGAACAGTATTTTTCTCGGACCATAAAGACCCGATAAAACTCTTTTATCTCATCCTGAACTTTCGATAAAATTTTAATTTTTTATCTGATGTATCTTGATTACTTAATACCTTCTTGTCCATAGAAAAACTCAAGAACTTTGTTCCTTGCAGCTTTTTCTAGTCAAAAAACTTTTAGTAATTACTTTAAATTTTGATAAACTCTTTCAAATTCATCTTTGATTGTTTAGACTTTCTTGTCCATAGAAAGACTCAAGAACTCTGTTCATTGCAACTTTTTCTAATCAAGAAACTTTAGTAATTGAGTTTGATTTTGATAAATCTTTATTTGAACATCTGAAAATTCATTCTTGGTATTTTGAAAAAGTGCACACTTAATCATTCTTGCCCATAAAAAGACTCGAGAACTCTGTTCCTCGCAGCTCTTTTTAGTCAATAATACTTTGTTTTCTTTTTCTTTAAACCCAACTTTTTGAATTATTTTTTCTCAAAACTTTGGTTTAAAATTAATTTTCTGGTATTTTTAGGAAATTGATAACCTAGTCATGCTCGTCCATAAAAAGACTCGTGAACTCTGTTACTCGTAGCTCTTTTTAGTAAAGAAAACTTTGTTATCGTTTCCTTTAGAATATTAGTTAAAATTCTCATTTAAGGAAAGTAAAATAATCAAGTTATCGCATTTAAAGGACTCAATAAAACCATTCCTCGGGTCTACTTCATTCGAGAAAAACTTGTTCTCGCATCAATTTAATCCGAGAACTCTTGTCCTCGAATCTCATTGATCCGAGCAACTTGGTCCTCACATCCATTTGACCCGAGATCTTCAGTCCTCGCATCTGTGTGACTTGAGAAACTCGGTCCTCGCATCTCTTTAACCCAAGAAACTTGGTCCTCGCATCTTTTAGACCCGAGTTCCCTTGTTCTCGCATTCCATATGACCCAAGAACTTTGGTCCTCGCACTCACTTGACCCGAGAAACTTGGTTATCGCATCTCCTTGACCTGAGAACCTAGTTTCTCGCATTCGTTGAACCCAAGAGCAGTTGTGTGCATTAATTCAAATATTGATCTACGATCATTTCGTCAGATAACCAGTGCTTACATTTTTTTATATATACAAGAACTAACTGTGTGTATTTGAGTTCTACAGGATTTTGTTCAAGATGACTTCTCAAAACCAAATTTCTGAGTTAAATGTGATGATTGCTAAACTCGAAGCAAGACATACGAATAATTCAAAAGTTATTGACGAATTATTAAGAGAAAATGTTTATCTTAGTCAGTTTAAGCACAATAATGTTTTGAAAGATAAAAATAAGTTTTTGGAAGAACAACTCAAAGAGCGTGTAAGGAATCCTCATCATATGATGTATGAAGACTTTTGCAAAAAAAAAAATCTTGATCTGATAAAGATAAATTTGAATTGAAAAACAAGATTTCTAAGTTAGAAAGAATTAAAGATTCTGCAACTAATAGTGATGCACTTGAAAACTTTTTGGATTATGAAAGAACGGACTTTAAAAACAAAAGAAAGCTCTTTTCTGATGAGAAACACAAGTTTGAGATTGAGCCAAAAACTTTTGAAAACAAAGTTAAAACTTGCGAGTTAACCATTAGAAATCTTTCAAAACAAGTGTCAGATTTTGAGCAAATTGTAGTTTTAGAGCGAAAATCTTTCGAAACAAAAGATGAATTAAATTTCAGAACTTCATACTCTTTTGAAAGATGAAAGAAAAGTGTTTGAGACTAATAAGACAAATATAATAAATTAAAGTGCTTTGATTGTTGCTAAAAGCAAAAATTTGGAAAAAGATTTTAAAAAAGAGAGGAAAGTTTTTGAAGAAAAAATTGGTAAACTTTCAAATAAATTATCTGTTTTAGAAACAAATCATGTGAATGAACAAAAAATGAGATATGAATTTAAAAAAGAATACGATTTGATTATGGAAGAGAAAGATTCTTAGTCTGGCAAACTCAAGAAACTTGAAAAAGTTATTGAAATTATAACGACTTTAAATTTTAGTTTGTCTGATAACGAAAGAGATCATCTTTTGTGCAAAATCAAAGAACTTGAAAGTTACAAAACTACTTCAAGTTCAATTCTGCATCCTATTTCTCCAAACAGTGTTTGTAAGAATAACTATTCTTCAAGTGTTAAATCAAATAGTTATTCTAATAGTTCCAAGTCATATGGTTCTTTAAATTCTCAGACTCATAATTCTAACCGGTTTCACAATGAAATTGTTTCTAATTCCAGTAATTTTAAAAAGTTTGAAATGGTTTGGAGAAAGAAATCAACTACAGATGATAGTGTTGGAAACATGCCACATACATCTCTTGTAGTTGATGCAAAATCATTTGTTTCCAAGACTGGTTTGCCTTATTTTGTCAGGTCAATCAGTCAGCTAATCAGTCTAAGCGCCACAAATATTTATTCTTCAACTTGCCGAACAAATGATTTTGTCAAGCAAAGGTATGTTCATATATGGTACAGTATTTATAGTATTCCAACTTCCCTATTTGATGTCTCTAAAGCTAACCTTCGAGGACCCAGCAAAACTTGGGTACCAAAATCTTTTTAATATGTTTTATAGGTATGTCATGTGTGTTCTAAATTTAGAACATTCACGTCACATGACATAATCATTCAAAAAGGTTATGCTACATTTGAGGGGGAGTACCATATTTTTATATTGTTTAACTTCATAGTATCTCAACTATGGACCTGCTCTTAATTTGGCTCTTGAATATCTCAACTCAGAACCCCTTTTACATTGCATTTCGACTTTTGAATACATCAATTCAGAACTCAGACTTCAAACCCACTCTTTGTGTGTGATAGGATTTAGATGTTTCAATGGTCAATTAGAACCGGAAGGACCTACCCATGAAACACATCCTTAGGTTAAATATATTTTGAAAGGTTATGATGAGATAAAATTGAGTGCTTGTGAGATAAAAGAAAATGGTGAGAGTGTGACAAGACTTAAAAGAAAATAGTTGGTCTTTACCAAACCTAAACAGTTATCCGGGTAGCCACACAATCTATTCATTCTCGATTATTTGGAGATGAATATTGAAATAGACATAGACCCAATGTCGATAACTTGTATCACCCCACCTAGCTACTGAAGTATCTCACAATAGGTGCTTGTTTCATATATCATGGACATTAAGCATATCATCTATCTATTCTTCACTCGGAAGAATTATATATTCAAACAAGAAGACACACCTCCGATCTTTGAACTTCATATTTTGTGCACATCGAGTCTAGTTTTGAGCCATAATATATACCAATATTTCTTTGACACATGCACGAGTCTTTGTGATTCAACTTGCATATCTTTGTTATTTGAACCCAGATCCCTTTTTAACAATTAATCGATAGATCAAAATAAGTAAATATGAGCGGAAGCAAACAGATCTATGATAAACAGTAAAATTAGTAAGAACAGAATTGAAGAACAATCGTAAATTGTATTGAATTGCTTTAAATGATAATCAACAGTGCGTACAATTTAGCTCTCAAATCTGTATATCTCGAATCACACTATTACAAACATTGATTGAGCTATTTATACGATTACAATAATGAAAGTCAACTATCTAGCCTATTACAACTTGACACGTAAGCAAGTAAATAACTAACTTAGTTACACACGGAGGATGTGCCTGCCACGTCATCGGATGCGCATGTACTTGCATAATTCTGATTCATACTTCTATGAAAATGAGGTCTAACAATCTCCCCCTAAGTATGAAATTCAGAATGCTGCACACGTAGCTTCGCTGTTCTTTCATAGGCTCAATAGTTGGACAATAAACACATATTGTAATTTTATCAGAAAGGAGCTGTTTGAGAAATGACTTTAGAGATGGCATCTATAACTTCTCTGAGCTTCATTAGTTTGTCAAGTCTCTTCTCAATCTTCTCTCTAACTTCTGAATCGTGATTGTCAACTGCTACAGAAGCATAACATTTTATGATATACAGAACTTTTGTAGAGTATCTGTGAGCATCTTTAATTCTGAAGAAGCTTTTTCTGCTCGGCCTTCTGAACACTGTTCCTACTTCTGGTTCAGTTATCACTTTCCCAATCCTTAATGCATTTAGACCATCCAAATCTTCATTTGGAGCAGAGATACACAAGTTATCTACTTTGTAGTTCAAACCAGTTTGGAAGTCTACTTGCCTTCTGTATCTAATAAAGGACTTCATACATTCAATGATACGGAAGTAAGCAACTTTGTCTTGATCATCTCTCCCTCTGTTCATTTGAGTCTTCATAAACTTCTTCAGAGTAATAAGATCAGAAGGATTTATTGACAATAAATCATTGTCACAGAAGTAGGATGGTTTGTTGTCTTCTCTGACAACCTTGTAAATTGTGTACCAGATGGGTGTTTGTTCAAATTGTGCATGCCTGTATGATATAGTCTTGATTGGAACAATAGAATAAGCCTCCTTCCTTGGTTGCTTGTGAGTTATGAATTTGTCTTTGATCTCATCACTAACCTGGTAATTATTTGAAAAATTAGGCATCATCAGGTATATCTTCTGATCCGCAGGGGCATACATGTGCTTATGTTTGATTTCTAAGTTGGGTAACTCGAGTCTTCCCAACTTCTGCATCTTTTCTTCATTTGAGGCTCTGAATTTTGCAGACTCCCTTCTTTTTGTTTTTTCAAAATTAGCACGTGCCCTTTCAACAGCTTCTTTTCTCTCTTTCTCTGCTTGAGCCATAGCTTTCTCTACTTCAGCTTTGGCTTTTATGGCTTCTTCCTTAGTTTTTTCTGCTTCAGATTTAGCTTTTTGTTCAGCCTCAGATCTTATTCTTCTGTCTTCTTCTGTTCTAGCTGCCTCGGCTCGTCGCCTTAGCTCGGCTTCTCGCTGCGCTTCACGCTCTAGCGCCTCGCTTTCGTCGCCTTAGTTTCTGCTGGGTGAGATTGCGTTTTAGTGTTGCCAATTATATCCAGTATGAATTTGGCAATTTCTGGATCCTTAGGCAAGGGACCCTTGTGAGTAGCTAGAGGAGTAGGCGTCATTGGAGTCTGTTTAGAGGGAGGAGGTGCAGAAGGTCTTGTTCCATCTTCTGACCCGTTTCAGATTTCCTCTTCTTAAGGTTTTCCATGTTCTCCCCCTTCTGAGAATCAGGATCCTGATCCTCATATCGTTTTCGTTTTAACTCAGTCTTTTTAGATGCCCGAGCTTCTTTGGCTTTCTTCCGGTCTTCAAAGGAAGCAGATAATGCACTAACCAGAGAGGATAACTTTGAGACAGAGGTTTCCAGAGTTGTGAGCTTTTGATCCATATTTAAGTTACTGGAGTTGGTTTTGGATGCATATTTGGAGGCCAAAGTATTGACGCGTTCAATCATTGCCTTTTGAAAGTGTGCCATATCAGACTTCTTGACTAGAGAAGAGGCAGAAGCAGAAGCATCTTCTGAAGGAAAAACAGCCTGTATAAGTTTGTGGATGTCAGCAACAAA
The DNA here is from genome assembly GCA_036898165.1 of Silybum marianum. NCBI lineage: Eukaryota > Viridiplantae > Streptophyta > Magnoliopsida > Asterales > Asteraceae > Silybum > Silybum marianum. Next base: position 19,103,313 of record CM072542.1, on the reverse strand, counting down.
CGATCCATATTCGTCAGCAGGGATTGTGACTTCTGGTGTAGGTATCTCTGAAGGAAGATTAAAGATAGCCTCTGCATTAGATTTAATCCCTGCGTCCAGAACCTGGAAATGAGCATCAGCAGAATTTCGTTGAGCCTCTGCATTATCAGAGAGAAGCTTTCTGATGGCCTCCAATGTTTGAGTTTGAGTTGCTTGGTGGGCTTGTATGGCTGTTAGAGCTTGTTGTTGAGAAACCAGGGATAATTTTAGATCTTCCACAGATCTCTGAATTTGATCACGAAATACCTTGAACGCTGCATTGGTGACAAATTCAGAAGAGGTAACCGGTGTATCTCCAACACATGGTGCCCCTTGTTTCTCGCGTTCAGAGAGGCCCTCTTTCACACCTGTTTCGACGTTGAGTGTGGAGGGACTTCCAACCTGTCTTCGAGGGCTGTTATTCACAGGCACCTCTTCGGTTGTTCTGAAAGGTTCAGCTTGATCCCGATCATCAAAGGATGGGGAGCTGAACACAATGTGCTTACCTTTAGGAAGGGTAAAGACCCCGGTAGGTTTCCCTATGACATCGTTGGTCACGAATACATCAACGTTCTGTATGGGTGGTGGCGAGTTCTGGGGCAATGTAACTCTTATATTGTCATCATCACCCTGTTGAGAGGATGATGAGGATGAGGTGGATTCCCCTGATGTGCGTGATGCAGAGGAACAAAGAATTCCCTCTGATCAGTTTGGCTGTTGGTGGTTTTGTTAGGTCTATTATTATTTAATTGTGACAAAATAAGGAAAAGATATGCTTGATTGTAAAAGAAAGTTTATAATTCCTTAAACTCTTTGTTTCCTTAATTCGCTTAGACCTAGCAATATAAATAGGACATTAGGGTTTTCCTTTGTGCTAGTCGATTCATATTAGAGAGAGAGAGAGCTGAATCTGGTTTTACATTGTAATCGATCATACGTTTAAGAGATATATGACTACGTAAGTTCTTTAACGTCTTTATTGTCATATTACCTTTGCTATTAACATCTACTTGTCATTGTGCTTGTTTATTTGGGATCTACAAGTGGTATCAGAGCCTTAGATCAAGAGCTTTTACGATTTTCTGAGCAAACCACGAAACAGAAGGTATTTTTTTCGATTTCTGCAAATTCTGTTGTTCATTGAATTTTTGTCGAGTCCTACTGTTTCATGCTTTACCCGATAAAAACACCATATTTTTTTTTGTCGACTACCTCATATCTGCTCAATGAATTTTTCTCGATCATTATATAAGTTTCTGTGTGTTCTTCTCGATTGAGTATATGCTTTTCTCGATTTAAAGTTTCTCTCGACTTATTGATTTTTTCTCGAATCTCTCTTCTGTTGATTGAATTTTTATCGATTCAACTGCTTAAATCTTGAATTTTTATCAACTCCTACATAAAATATTTAAATCTGTTTAGTTAAAATTACTTTAGTTTATTTTTCTTTACTTTTGAATATCTTTACATAAGAAAACTCAGGAATTTGTGACTCCTACAGCTTTTCTTACTAAAGATTTCCTTAGTAAAATCATAAACTCTCGTAATCTTGATATTTTTTTGTAATTGAACAAATAAGAAACTCGAAAACCCAGACAGTCTTGTCCTTAAAAAGACTAGTTCTTTTTAGTCAAGAACCCTGTGTTTTTGTTTTCTGGTTTTTCAATAACAGAAAACTCAGATTTAAAGTATTTTGATTTTTAGTCGAGTCCTATTGAATCGAGAAGAAGTTTGATCGAGTGGTCAGTATTCGATAAATATTTTTTTCGAAATCTTTTTCTGATCGAAGTATAAAAGTTATTATCGATCCAATTTCATTCGACAATAATTTATTATCGAGCCTCCTTCACTCGATAACAATTTATATCGAGCCGATTTCATTCGACAAACATTTATTATCGAGCCTCTGTCACTCGATAACAATTTTCATCGAGTACTTCACACTCGACAAAAGTCCTTACCTTTCAGACCCATATCGATAATTTTATTGTCGATCCTTTGTCTATCGATAAAAACCTACTGTTTCCCGAGGCTACTCAGAAATTTTTAAAAACTCACCGATCGAGGTCAACTAGTAAGTACAATGACTACCCGTGAAGCAATGTCAATTGGATCAGACACCAAACCTCCGATTCTCTTCCCGGGCGAATATTCTCAATTGAAGGATAGATTCCTCGACTTCATTGAACGCAATGACTATGCCGATGAGATCATGCGTTCAATAAAGGAAGGTCCTCCTCCAACTTTTTATCAGGAGTTTTCGGCTATGCCAAACAATACTCCTCCTTCGCCCGCACGAAGGGAAGTTAAACTCAAAAGTACATGGGATGCAAACGAGAAGAAGATAATGAAAGGTGACCAACTTGCCCGTTCTTATCTACTTATGAGCCTCCCAAATGAAATCTATATGAGCATTGATAGCCACAAGAAGACGGCTAAAGAAATGTGGGAGGTCATAGAAAAGTTCATGCTTGGAACGAAGATTGGCACACAACTCAAAATCACCAACTGCATCTCACAATATGAAGAATTCAAGGCAAAAGATGGAGAAAGTCTTACGAACACGTATACCCGTTTTGTTCAACTAATAAACGAACTAAGCAAGAACGAAATTCGTAAGACCAAGATCGAAAATAACGTTAAATTTGTTAGCAATCTTCAAACGGAATGGCGCCGGTTTGCTAATCAAATCAAATACAGCAAATATCTTGCTGATCTTGATCTTGATGAAGTCTATGAAACCCTCCAACAAGACGAAGAGGAGGTTCTTGAACTCATAGGGTTAAAGACAAAGAAGAACATGGATCCAATCGCCTTGATGGCAAAATATTCCTCTTCCACTCCTCAAGAGATGTTTCCCGAACTGGAAGACGAAGATTTTGACTATGATCCCGAAATTGCCAAACTTCAACAACAACTGGCCTTCCTTAAGAGATCTTTTCAACAAAAGTTCTCACGTCGCTTGAATCCCAACCAACAAAAGTATGCCTCGGGATCTAATAATCATGAGCGAAAAGCCCTGTTTGAACCAAAGCCAAGAAGAGAAGAACCACGCTCATCACCCAAGCCAGAAGACAAGTTCAAGGGTGAGAGAAGCCTGTGCTACAACTGTGGCAAATCTGATCACTATGCAAGGGAATGCAAGAAGCCAATAGTGAAGGACTCCAACTACTTCACTTACAAACTGATGTTGTCTAAACAAAAAGAAGCCGGTAAAGTTCTTCTAGCTGAAGATGAACAATGGCTTAATCAAGATGATGAAGACGACATGGAAAGGGATACTCAAGCACGTTTCAGTTTGATGGCTTACTCTGATGATACTCCTTCTCACGCTTCCGACTACACACCCGAGGTAAGCCCTTCTGACTATGACTCTTTTGTATCTCAAATGCATGATTTAATGTGTCAATTAAAAGAATTACAATCTAAATTGAAAACCGAGAAACTCTTGGTTTCCAATTTAGAAGCAAGCTTAGAAAATAATCATAATCAATTGCTTCTTATGCAAACCGACCTTGTCAATTCTCAAAATATAGCACACAATCTCGACACGGAGAAAATGGTTTTAAAAGAAGAAAATGATCTTTTTAAACAACAAATATCTGATCTCACGCTTCAACTTCACACATCTAGGAATGAGACTACCCAATTTTCATTAAAGTTTGACTTTGTCAGTTTTCAAAGACAAGATCTATTAGAAAAACTCAAAAATTTAGAATTAAAACTTTACAAGCTTGGTCAAACTGAACACACTATTCACTTAAATGCACCGAAATATTTAAGCTCTAAATTCGGGTTAGGTTTTGAAAACCCGAAACACTTAGCAAAGGCAATCTATATTACTCCGACGATTTATAAATTCGAATATCTGAATCTTGGTCTAGATTACCAAATTCAATTTATGAAGTCGGACTCTAGTGTTGAGGAAAGAGAATATTGGAAGAGACAAAACAAAAACTATTTTCAAATACCTTTCTGCTATCCCCAAATAGTAGAAGAGGAATCTTCAAGTGAATCACTTCCAAACAACTACTTTCCAGCATATTCTGCCGAAGAACTTCAAAACAAGATTCATGAATGTAAACCATACATTCCCACTCTATTTTAGAAAAGAAAATTATTCAACTCGAACAAGTGTTGGAAACTGAACGTTCTTTGGCGGAAAAGGAAAAGGAATCATTTTTATCTAAAATACAACAACTTGAGAACGAGACTTTACAATTGAACAAAACTCATGAAAACGATACTATTTCAAACATTTCAACTTGTAAAGCCTTCGTTAGCAATTATTTAGATAATTGCGAAGAATTGTTTAAAATGGACCCAAATTCCAATCCTCCAAAACAAAAATGTTCCTATTCCGACGAACAAATCAATGCTGAATTAGATGCCCTTTCTAACCAATCTTCACTTGAATCGGACGAGTATTTAAATGACATGTGTGATGAATTTGACTTCAATCCTGTACTTCCAAATCACACAGAGTTTTTAGACAAAGGCAAACAACCAATGGAATCAATTTCATTGCCTACGGAACCAACGGAGTGTTCCACGAGTCAAAATCAAACCACTCCTAAACAAACGAAAACCAATCATGTCTTCCAAAATCATACTAACCGTGTTCCTTTCAATGTTTCAGCAGTTCATACTTTAGAAAACAAACAAGTTTGGGTCAAAAAGGGCACGCGTTCAACAAAGTCAACACCCCGCGAAGAAGACAAATTTTTCCGTTCAAATGTTAAAAAAAATAATTCTCGTTTTAGATTTCCGTATCAAATTCATTCGTTTCGACACTTAATTAAATTTTCTCGTAATAAAATTTGCTGTTCTAATTGCGGTGTGGATGATTTTGTACGTAAACCTCCAATTGATTATGGTTATGATTATTTTTCTCACATGCATAATTCTTTTAATCACAAATTTTTTCCTTCATCACTTGTTTCTAAATGGGGTCCGAGAAATCACATGACTAAAACCTATAAGTCTCACTACAAGTGAGTACCCAAGGGTGCTATGTCAACTAACCATGATGGACTCATTTACAAATGGGTACCTAAATCTGCCTGATTTTATGCAGATCGGTCATGTGTGGTACTTAGATTCCGGATGCTCCAAACACATGACCGGACAAAAGGAGCTGCTTGCCAATTACACTGAAAAGAAGGGAGGATTCGTCAAATTTGGCAACAATCACTTGGCACCGATTAAAGGATATGGTGATATCATTCAAAACAACATCACCATTTCCGACGTTTCTTATGTTCAAGGCCTGAGTCACAATCTGTTGAGCATTGGCAAATTCTGTGACAAACAACTCGAAGTAAATTTTAGACCCGAACGATGCTGTGTTCGCACATTTGATGGCAAGGAACTACTAACCGCACGCGCAAGTCAAATCTCTACACGATCGATCTTTCCCAAGTGAACGCACCCTCAAGTGTTTTTCTACTTTCAAATGTTTCTAGTCCGAAGACATGGTTATGGCATCGACGTTTATCTCACTTAAACTTCAAGAACATCAATCGTCTTTCCATTCAAGGGCTAGTAACTGGTCTTCCAGCTGTTAAATTCGACAAACCGCATCTCTGTGACGCATGCGAGATGGGAAAGATGAAGAAGGTCCCTCACAAACCCAAGTTAGTTCACAGCACAACTCGACCTCTTCAACTCATTCATATGGACTTGTGCAGCCCGATGCGGACTCAAAGCATACATGGTAAGAAGTATGTTCTAGTGATGGTGGATGATTTCTCTCGTTTCACATGGGTAAAGTTTCTTCGATCAAAGGATGCAACTCCCGACACCATCATCACGTTTCTCAAAGCCATCCAAGTTAAGCTAGAACTTACTGCCCAGACCATCCGCACCGATAATGGAACTGAATTCAAAAACCGTTCCCTTGACGGTTATCTCGAATCGGTTGGTATAACCCACACGTACTCTGCGGCTCGCACTCCGTAACAAAACGGTGTTGTTGAACGCCGAAATCAAACTCTAGTTGAAGCAGCTCGCACTATGCTTACTTACTCCAAGCTTCCTCTACACCGTTGGGCCGAAGCTATCAACACTGCATGCTAACTCAAAACCGCTCTATCATCAACAAACGCTTCAACAAGACACCTTATCACTTGGTCTACGATCGCGTTCCTTCCATCGAGCATCTTCAAACGTTTGGCACTCGTTGCTTCGTACTCAATGAAAAAGAAGATCGTGGGAAACTCAAGCCAAAAGCCGACGAAGCTTACTTTCTCGGATACTCACCAAACGCGTCATTTTATCGGGTCTACATAAAACACGCACGTTGCGTCACTGAAAGCGTTAATGTTCAATTCGATCCAAACGCTGAAATGGCTTCTGAACACGACAATTCTGGACCCGCACTCACCGGCATATTAGCTTCCGATCATATTCGTACGGAACCTGCCCCAAACCCAGCCGACCCTTCTACGTCCAAATCCGCTAAGTCAAATCTGGATGACTTATTCGAGTACTTCTACTCGAATTACTTTGGACCATCCATCGATCCTCCTGTCCAGCTTCCCCCACCTAACTTAGAGATTGCCGAGACCTCGGATCTTTCCGCATCGCCCATTCCAACGAAAACCGTCTCAACTGCTGCATCTCCAAGCAAATCTTCGACTGCTCCTCCATCTCAAACCGTTTCAACGAATGCTCCTCTCGTTCCACCTGAACCGCAACCGGCTGTTCAACCAAATCCTACGGAACCGACATCCTCTCCCCCGCCATCCACTTCGCACTCTACGGATATCACGAGTGCCACCAGACCCTCTGGCGTGGCACCAACCTTGGAATATGTTCAAGATCTTCCGTTAGGATCATATGAAGATGATACCCCGGATCCAAATGATTTTCAACCGCTTCCTCATACAACCAAAGGGACCCGCTCTCATCCCATTGAACAAATTATCGGAGATCCGAACCGACCAGTTACAACGCGTTCCGCCTCAGCCAACGATTGTATGTTCTCCTCTTTTATAAGCAAGATCGAACCCACATCCATTCTTGAAGCAATGAATGATCCCGATTGGATTGTGGCCATGCAAGAAGAACTCAATCAGTTTGAAAGCTTGAAAGTATGGCGCCTTGTTCCCCGTCCTCGACACAAAACAATAATCGGCACGAAATGGATTTTCAAGAATAAACAAGACGAAGCTGGAGTCGTCATACGCAACAAAGCTAGACTTGTGCAAAAGGATACCGCCAACAAGTAGGGATTGACTATGACGAAACATTTGCACCCGTAGCCCGCATTGAAGCAATTCGAATGTTTTGGGCATACGCGGCTCACAAGAACTTTGTGGTTTTTCAAATGGACGTCAAAACGGCCTTCTTAAACGGTGTCCTACGTGAAGAAGTCTATGTCTCTCAACCCGACGGATTTGTCGACTCCTCCAAACCAGCTCATGTCTACATTCTGGACAAGGCCCTCTATGGCTTGAAGCAAGCCCCGCGCGCATGGTACGATAGTCTGTCAACCTACTTAGTGAAAAATGGATACTCCAAAGGTAAGATCGATCCCACTCTTTTCATTAAAAAGGACAAAGGTGACATTATGCTCATTCAAGTCTACGTGGACGACATCATTTTCGGTTCGACTAACCCACATCAATGCAAAGAGTTCTCGGAACTCATGATTACAAAATTTAACATGAGCATGATGGGAATGATGAATTTTTTCCTTGGTCTTCAAATAAAACAATTTTCTACGGGAATATTCATCAACCAATCCAAATACATCTTGGATATGTTGCATAAATACAACATGACGTCATGTTCACCGATTGGTACACCAATGTCCCCGGGTTCAAAACTACACGCTGATCCTTCGAGAAAAGATGTGGATTCTAAAAATTACCGGGGCATGGTTGGTTCTCTCATGTATCTTACGGCTAGTCGACCGGACATAATGTTTGCCACCTGTCTATGCGTGAGATATCAAGCATCTCCCAAGGAATCACACCTTTGTGCTATCAAACGATTTTTCCGGTATTTAAAAGGTACACCTAATCTTGGCCTATGGTATCCCAAGGATACGTGTTTCGAGCTAACTGCCTTTTCAGATTCGGATCATGCCGGATGCATGCTCGATCGCAAAAGCACGTCTGGCCACATTCAATTCCTCGGAGACAAATTGGTTAGCTGGTCCTCCAAGAAGCAAGCTTGCGTCTCCACATCTACCGCGGAAGCCGAATATATCGCTGCCGCAAGCTGCTGCTCGTAAGTACTGTGGATGCGCACTCAACTCAAAGACTATGGCTTCTGGTTCAACAAGATTCCTATCTACTGTGATTCCAAAAGCGCCATAGCCATTTCAAGCAACCCGGTTCAACACACGAAGACAAAGCACATCGACGTTCGATATCACTTCATCAAGGATCACGTCAAAAGAGGTAGAATTGAACTATATTTTGTCAATACGGAACTTCAGCTTGCCGACCTGTTTACCAAGGCACTGGATGAGAAACAATTCCAGTTCCTAGTATCCAAGTTGGGAATGCTCAATCTTAAAACCTGATTATCACAAATCAGTCTGTCTCAAAATCCTCAAAAACGTCTATCCAAGGGTTTATGCACATTAACTCTACGAGTCAATCTGCATCACACTTGGGTTCTCATTTTTTTTGGATTTTGACCTTTATCTTACAGTTCCGTATTTTCAATCTTTCTTTCATTTTCTATCTACCTCGCTGTGTGTATCACCATGGTTCATCTTTCGAGGGGGAGCAACAAGGTACGTTTTCTATCTATTTATTCACATTCCTAGGGGGAGCACAACACTTTTTGCACACATTAAGGGGGAGCCTTATATTTTTTACTGTTTGTAAAAAAAAAAAAAAAACCAAGAGAGGTTCTCGGCCCCTAAGGGCTCGACAACACGAGGTTGTCGCCCTCACTTGGATCGATAATCTCCCTAATCGACATCTCGATAAAGGGAATTTTTATCTCGGCCCAATCGCATTCTGCCACGTGTCATCACCCGATGACCACTATTTAAATAAATCAGGCCCCACTCTTAAACAGTATCTTCTTCCCCAAGTTTTTTTTTTTGAATTTCCCTCTCTGAAAAACCCTCTCAAGATCAAAACCTCAAATTTTCGAGTTTTTCAGATCCGAGCACACCACCAGGTTCGTAATTCTCTACTCATCAACTTTAATTCCTACATTTTATGATTTTATCCATTGCATGCTTCGATTTCTGTGGTGTGACTGTTCGGTTTTGGGGTTTTAAGGGTTTTCCGATTTTGACTGTCCATCAGTCAAAATCGTGGGTAGATAATCCTTTTTGGACTTCAGTGCTTTCCTAATGTTGTTCTAAATCACTAATCGCACCTAGTAATAGGATTTCCCATTAGTTTTAGGAATTTTTTTTGGAATCTGAACACTTATGGCTTTTTTAATGTTCTCTGAGTCTAAGCTTGAAGTTTTATCGAGTCCTTCTATGACCGTTGAGTTTTTATCGAGCCATTCTCATCTGACCAAGAACACCTTCGTCCTCACTAAGGGTTTTTATCGAACCCTTAGGACTCGACAATCTGACCCTTGAACATCCAAATAACTCGATCAAAGCCACCAAGGATTTTTATCGAACCCCTAAGACTCGATAACATTTGTTATCAAATTTTCACGAATCGATGAAAAATACCAAGTATTTTCATCGATTCCTTTAGACTCGATAACTTTTATTATCGAATCTCAAAGGTTCGATGAAAAATCCCTATGTGTTTATATCGAGCCCAAATAGGATCGATAACATGCCCTTAGATTTTCCAAGTCTTTTCATCGAATGCCTTAGGATCGATAACCTCATTTATCCCTGTTCACACTTTTTCATCGAGCCTAATAGAATCGATAACTTGTACTTCTCACTTCTCAGTGACTCGACATCTTTTCCTCAGTTTGTTCCTCCTTTTCTACAAGTCTTTTTGTCGTTCCTCTTTCACTCGACAAAACCTTTTTCCTCGATCCCATAGCTATCGATAAATTTTTTTTATCAGTCCTATGGGACTCGACAAAAACACTTGGCAATATTTACAAAATTCTTTTCAACTCTGTCAACTAACTCTTCACTTGGTTCAACTAAATGTTTTTCTTTCAGAAAGAAATGGCAGCAATCAACGACCCAAATCTGTCAGACGATGAACACCCGATGCCATCCGAGCGCTCCATTGAACCGAGCATAAATGCTGTCAAACGAGACGATCTTTTAATGCCTCGAGACAAACTCCGGGAACTCAAACCGAACAATCATCACCTCGACTTCAGCACCACCATCGAGCATCAAGTGTTATTGGACATCCTACAGCGTCATCCACTACGCTTCGCATTCTCATTGGACCACCGGGTCCCCGTATTCTACCTTCAACAGTTCTGGTATTCGCTCACATACCAACCTGTTGAAGGCGATCACCACTTCACAGCCCAAATCGACGACTACAACACCCGCCTAACACCGGCCCGGATCCGCCGCATCCTTCGTCTCCCGGTGGCCACTGAGGAAAGACCGTTCGACGCCTTTGCTTCCGATGAGGACCTATGCGCCGATATTCGCGCCCTAGGCTAACGACCCGGAACAACCCTTAAACAGCCCTGGGCAGTTCAAGCAAATGTACCTGCCCCAGATATGGTTCTCCTTATTTACCATCGTCAACCGATGTCTCACAAGCAAACACACAGGAATGGACAAGGCAGTGCAACGGTCTTGCGGATTTTCCACGGAATCGTCTACAACCGGCACTACGACTACGCGATGCTAATCTGGACAGACTTCGTCGAGCTCGTAGAAGACAAGTCTAACTCACGTAACCGGGCGTTCGTTCCCTTCCAAAGATTCCTCCAACTATTCATCCGCGCAATGATGATCTCCCAACCAGCAATTCCAAGACGTGCAGGAACTCCATTGGGCCCGACCAACACTCTCAAGTTCCTACGCCTAAATGATCGGGTCTTCCACAATGTCCTGCCAATCCCTGAAGCACTTCTTGCTTATGCTGATCAGAATGCACCTAGTGTGATAGCCTATAGAGAGCGACATGGCTTTATGGCCCAACCACCTCCGGTTGAGCCTGCCCAAGAGCTGATCCATGAGGAAAATATTGAGGGAGGTGAGGGTCCTAGAGTAGAAGAGCAGGTTCAGGATCATGGGGATCCTGAATAGGGTGATGAGCAGATTGTGAGGGGACATGACGAGGGAGGTGCACCTGATCAGCCAATCCCAACATCTGCTGCCCCATCAATCCCAATACCACCACCCACCAACCCACGAGCTGCTTCTACTTCCAGATCTACCCCGCGCATCAAAATGCTCGTTAGTCGTAGCCGTGTTCGTCCACGACCCTCATCATCAGATGAAGATGCATCCGATACTCAACCCCTTTCCCGCCGACCGAGAACTGCTGCCGTTGAAGAACAAGCTTTACGTCGCATCGGCACACAACCACCCCTATCCGACTCTACATCGGACACCGATGACCACCAAACTGCAACAACTAATGATTAATGAACCTGATGATCCAAATGACCCCTTTGACTTTGAAACAGATCAAATGTCTACCTCAATGTCCGACATATTCACCGAGCCATTTACTGGAGAAATAAGGAGAGAGGAGGGAGTATTAGTTGAAAAAGAAAGTGTGAGCGTGAGTGATGGAAAGAGAAAAAACTATAGTGAGAGCGAGACCAGATTCCCCAATCCAGGTAACCGAGTCAACTAGCCCTACTCATTCGTTGGGTATGACTAGTGGACAAGCCGCTGTGGACCTAGCAACGCAATTGCACGCCCCCCCTAGCCACTCTGAAGGCTCCCAACAGCCAACAGTTTCAAACATACTTGTGAGTCTAGCACCTTATCTAGCTCCCCTCCACTCGGGAGGCATAGCTATTGAAACAAGAGGCAGTAGCTCACCTGCTTCGACTTCATTTGTATGCACATCGAGTCTAGAGCCCGCTAGGGGACACGAGTCTATACACACTGCGAGCCTCCATGGCCCAGTCGTAACTCCTATAGTGATCTCCATTCTGGACATTCCACGAGGATTGGGAGGAAATCCTACCAACACTACATCTATGCCAACGCTGAACATAGGTCATACAGTTGCTTCAACTGTTATGTCAACAGGCAATCTAAGTGATCCCGGTGTTACCCATACCACAACCACAACTCCATCGTTCGCTATACCCCCGGAAGGCGAAGCTATCATTGCTGCCTACCTACAAAAGGCAAGAGACACCCTCGCTGCTCATGCTGCTCTAATGAAAGTCGAGAGGGAAGCCTTCGTACGAGAAATTCGTGAAGCCGCGCGCCTTAAAGATCCGACTCCAAGCTCAAACCATCCAAGCTCAAGCCGTCCAAGCACTAGCCGCTCTCCTCCGCCACCTTCACCCCCGAAGATCGACCCCACTCACCACATCGATATGAGTACAACACCGATGAACTCATGTCTATGCTGTATGCTAACCTGCTCGCCGAGTCCAATGCAACCGGCCAACCGGAGGATTCGCTTGAGGGTCTTCTTCGCCGACATCTTCAGATCCCCACTGTCACTCGTCATGAGTTTGATGTCTTCCGCGCCCACATCGGCCAAGAGCTCACCGATTTGAAGACCACCCAACAGCGCCAAACATATGACATCTTGGGTGCTATTACTGCTCTACGCACCAAAATACAAGAGTCTTACCGTCCGGCCGTTCTTGCATCTGCATCCAGACCTCACCAGGACGACCCGAGCTCCGCTCCAACTCGTCCTGAGGAGGAGACACGCCAAACTGCAAGATCACGACCAAGAGCAGCTGCTGCATCAGCTTCAAGACCACCCGCTCAAACTACCCAACAAAGACAAGGCACTACTACGACTCAAGAGGACGATACACCAACGGTTGAAAAGCCTGCGGATATCAAACTCGAGAGTACAACCGAACCAGCCGAATCTGCCGAACCCGAACAAAATGAAGAACGAGTCGATGTTCAAGGTCTACGAAACTCACTACGAAACTGGTTCAGAGATCCGTACGAATCAGTACTCCAAGAGCAAGACTATATGAACTTGAGGCATACATCAAGGAACTATGCTTTAAGGGAACAGAACGAACCAAGACTGCTACCCCATCAGATTCGGTGGCAAAGAATGTTGACGGAAAGCAAATCAAAATGGGTAAATCAGTAGTTTCGTGTGCCATATCTTGAGGAAACTATGGAGAAGATCTTCCGCAAGGAAGCAAAACCTGACGATTTGGCACACATTCATCTCGTGATGGAAATGGACCCTGCTCAGGTTAGAGAGTATCTCCATATCCTGAAGATGAGAGCTTTACCTCCAGCTGAAGTGGTCTCGAGACACAGGGTTATCGGGATTCTGAAAATTGACACTGCAAGGATCTATCAAGTCGAGTACCCGGTTTTCACTGTCCAAAGAGAAGACGGTAAAGCATATACCTTCTCGGAAGCTGACTTTGCAAACCTTGAGATAATGGACTTTGAAACCATCTACAACGACTTAAGTGATAAGCGAGGCCGAAACGAACATGAGCAAAGAGCATTAAGAGCCAGGTAAGACATGTCCAGAAAGAGTTACGGTACAGCTATCTGCACGATCTTCAACGTGGGATAGAAAGTGAGCAAAAGAAGATACATAATACCAAGCCTGATCAGTCTTTACCTGTACCAAGCAGCACACCAGCTACCACCGTCATCACTCGTCCTGTTCATGGAGTCGTTTGGATGCATGCCTCTAGAGAAAAACGGTTTCTCAGGTTTCATAAACCGGCTGCATATTCTGACGATACTTTGTGGGGAATCCGAAACAGACTCGCTTCAGAACTTGCAACGGTTAAAAAGAGCGCAACTAGGATGAGCAACGATAGAAGAAACTCTCTCTTGGAAGCCATCAGAATTATCGATGAAAAGATTCATATTAGAGAGAGAGAGAGAGCTGAATCTGGTTTTACATTGTAACCGATCATACGTTTAAGAGATATATGACTACGTAAGTTCTTTAACATCTTTATTGTCATATTACCTTTGCTATTAACATCTACTTGTCATTGTGCTTGTTTATCTGGATCTACAGGTTTGGACTGGGTTGTCCTTTTTCAATGAGAGTAGATGTGTTGACATCTACCTCAGAAGATGTGGGGTACCCGTGGGAATCTTGGAGAGATTTGCTCAAATGTGTCTCTATGGACATATTATGTACCCTCTTGCATTAAGAGGTCGGGATGGGTAGAAACTCTCTGGTGGTCACTCAAATTCTTTTCAATCTTAGTCTCACTTGACCCCTCACTGCCTAATCTGGGCTCTAAGTGCTCTGGGGTAGATACTCTCTGTTCTGAGAATATCATAGAGCGTTTGTAGGAGATGAGAGTAAGAGAGGTTGAAGGAATAAGATCTAGCATGTGCCTGGAGAGGTCTCTGGATGCAGGATAACCGTTGTTGTCAATTGTTGGCTTGTGGAGCTCATTGAAGCGATTTTGCAAAACGGCTGAATCAGAGGAGCTTTCAATGCACCAATAGCTGGAAAGGTAAATAATGATAGAAAGCGTGGGAACATTAAAGCAGGAAGTGGTTTCCCTCGGCTCTGGAGGGAAACTTTGGTTTGAACAGCATCTTTCATTTCTTGAAAGAGGAGACTCGTGTAGTCCAAAGGTCTGTTAAAGAACATCCCATACATGATTGTGAGAACATTCTTACTGGCTTGGTCGAGAGACCCAATTTTGCAGGTGAGACTCTTATTCAGAATGGAGACGAGGACATTCCACATCGGGGGCAGCTTCTTTCTTTTGAACTCATATAGCCTATGGAGGTGTTAATTATAACCTAAGAAGCGAATAAAGGCCAGTAGAGCTTCTGGTGTGGGATTAGGTTCTAGGTCAGGGTCGGGAACTGTTTGACCGTCAGCTTCAATGTAGGGTTGAGGAAGATGAAAATACCTTCCTATTTTCTTAAGGGTGATTGGGATTTGGACGGCAGTTTCAGGTTCAGTGGGGTGTCCAAAGGTTCCAATTAGGGTATTGTCATCCTTGATGAACATAGTTTGCCAGTCCTCTTGCACATAAATTTCAGGAACATTTGAATTTGTCAAGGTTAGGGTTCGGTTCAGGGAGTGGTTTTACAGGAACTCAATCATGATCCTAAAATCAGATAGATAAGTGTTGGGATCGAGAAGAACCTTAGCATTGTTGGGTTTTAGTGGTATCTTGACAACTGGAGCACTATCAGCCGTTGAAGTGACAAAGTTACGGTCGTTGTTTTAGGTATTGGGATTTGCAACAGGAGACGCCATTGATGGAAAATGCTTTGGAGAGAATAAGACGCCTATTGAGAAGGATTCAGATTCTTGAGGAAGATGATGAAGCACAGTACTGTTAAATTCCCAAATCGAGGTTTATATATGAGAGAGAGAGAGAGTAATCGAGTGATTTTTGAATGGGAAGGGTTTTAATTTAGGAACTAACAAAAACGGTTCGTGTTTGCTGAGGTAAGCGCATAGGCGTGTCATCATTCAATGACACGATGAATGACACGTGTAAAGGAAAACGGACAAGTGAAAAGGTTTAACGCCTAAACTGATTAAGTATTCCTTCCTCAAAAAGAAATTAAAAGAAAATTAATTAAAAGAAAATTACAATTTAAACAAACAGATGAATTGTTGATTAAAAAAATAATTTTAAAGTAAGTAATTTCTTTTTAAAAATTTAAAATCAGACATTTGGATAGAAAACATATTTGCACCAAATGAAAGTTTAATATTCGAAACCAGGTATTTATTTAAGAAATTAAAAAGAATAAGAAAATTTTAAGTAACCTTGAAGGCAAGAGTTAAATAAAATAGACTTATTAAAGAAAATTTCAAAAAAATACAAAGGTAGAGAATATCTGGTCATAGAAAACAATTTTTGACCACGAATGTCAAAGAACATCTTTTCAGAAGAATTTAAGTTGAATATGAAACGTCTTTGTAACCTTGACGGCAAGAGTTAGTCAAAGAAAATTGGTAAGTAAAGAGAGGTTCAGAAGACAGCTAACAGATGTTAGACTTGACGGGCTCCCCCTCAAAAGTTTCATTCTGCTCCCCCACAAAAATTGCATTCTGCTCCCCCTCAAATATAGCATTCTGCTTTGCACCCTTTCTGTTGTCACTTGGATCACAAATGTAAGATTTCTTCAATGAGGAACAGAGGTGTCCAGAGGCTTCTGAGTGCCTCTGAATTAGATCATCAGAGGTTATCAGAGGCTTCTGGACGGTTCTGGTATGTGCGAAACAAACAAAAACAATATATATGTACATAAATAAGAAATTTTGACAGAATTCTAAGAAGATCAAAGAATTAAGTAAAATTACATATTTAACATGCCCAACTTGCTGACTAGGAAATTGAATCGTGTCTCATCCAGAGCTTTTGTGAATATGTCAGCCAGTTGAAAATCAGTAGAGACAAAATACATTTCGATTGTGCCTTTCTCTGCATGATCTTTAATGAAATGATACCTGACATCGATGTGCTTGGTTTTTGAGTGCTGAACTGGATTTTCAGTAATGGCGATAGCACTCGCTGAGTCACATAGGATAGGGATTTTGTCGTATATTAATCCGTAGTCTCTGAGCTGAGTTTTCATACAGATTACTTGAGAACAACAACTGGCAGCAGCAACATACTCAACTTCTGATGTTGATGTTGACACACAGTTCTGCTTCTTGGATGTCCAACTTACAAGTCTGTTACCTAAAAGTTGACAGCTTCCAGAGGTACTTTTTCGATCCAACTTGCAACCTGAATGATCAGAATCTGTATATGCCATTAAATCAAATTCAGGATTTTTTGGATACCAGAGACCAAGTGATGGAGATCCCTTGAGATATCTAAAAGTTCGTTTAACAACAGCCAAATGTGATTCTTTAGGATTCGCTTGATAGCGAGCACAGAGGCAAGTGGCAAACATAATATCTGGTCTACTAGCAGTCAGATATAGAAGTGATCCAATCATACCTCTATAACCCGTAACATCCATTGAGTTCCCAGAAGGATCAGGGCCTAGTTTCGTGCTAGTAGGGATAGGAGTTTTCATTGGTGAGGAATTTTGAAGATGAAATTTCTTAAGCATGTCAGAAACATACTTAGCTTGATTTATAAAGATGCCAGAGGCATTTTGTTTAACTTGGAGTCCTAGAAAGAAAGTTAGTTCTCCCATCATACTCATTTCAAATTCTTGTTCCATTAATTTAGAAAACAGATCAACTTCTGATTGATGAGTAGAACCAAAGATTATGTCATCCACATAGATTTGAACAATAGTTAGCATACCTTTGCCTCTTTTGATGAACAAAGTTGTATCGATTTTACCTTTTTCATAACCTTTACTGATCAGAAACGTAGATAGGCGTTCGTACCATGCTCTAGGTGCTTGTTTCAAACCGTATAAAGCTTTGTCGAGAAGATAGACATACTCTGGATGTTTAGCATCTTTAAAGCCAACAGGTTGTTCGACATACACTTCTTCTTTGAGATACCCATTCAGAAATGCACATTTAACATCCATTTGATATACTTTAAAGTTTTTGTATGCAGAGAAAGCCAGAAATAGTCGTATTGCCTCAAGTCTTGCTACAGGGGCAAAGGTTTCATCGTAATCGATTTCTTCTTCTTGACAATACCCCTTAGCAACCAGTCGAGCTTTGTTTCTGATCACTATTCCGTCTTCATCTTTCTTGTTTCTGAAGACCCACTTAGTACCAATAGCTACTTTGTTCTTTGGTAAAGGAACTAGGTTCCAGACTTTGTTTCGATCAAATTGTAGCAGTTCTTCTTGCATAGCGGTCACCCATCTAGGTTCTTGCAAGGCTTCATGAACATGTTTTGGTTCGATCATGCTAAGAAAATTTACAGAGAAAGCTTCATTTGCAGTAGTAGATCTTGTCTTAACACCTTCAGTGGGACTACCAATTATGAGATCTGGGGTGTGTGACTTAGTCCATCTCGTCATCCGAGATTGAGATACTGGTTGTGCATGAACTTCTGTTTCAGAGGATGGAAGCACCTCTTCTGGAAGGGGTTCGGAAACAGGAGGATCATCTACAATCTCCCTTTCAGATGAAGGCACAGAAGTGACTTCTGGACAGTTATTAGCTGAAATAGGAAAGACAGAAGATTCGGATGAGCTCTCAGCAGGTGATTCAGGACCAGAAAGTGTAATTCCATAAGCCTGGAGAACTTCAGGAATACTTAATGATGGATTGGTTGGGTTTTGCTCTGCCAATATTTCTTCGCCCATGAAATCTTCAAAGATAGCATCTATTTCAGATTCTTCTGTAGCTGAGAGATAATCAGATGTTACTGTGTTAAGTTTAAGTTCAGAAGTAGAATACTCAGAAGTTAATTGAGTTTGATCGTCAAAATCGATGTTAATGCTTTCCATTACAGTCTTAGTTCGTAAATTAAAAACTCTAAAAGCTCTTGAATTTAGCAAATATCCTAAGAATTTAGCTTCATCTGATTTCTTGTCAAACTTGCCAAGTTTTTCTCTGTCATTTAAAATAAAACACCTGCATCCAAAAATGTGAAAGAATTTGACACAGGGTTTTCGATTATTAATAAGCTCATAAGAGGTTTTGAGATGCCTCTTGACAATAATAGAACGATTCTGGGTAAAACATGCAGTGGCTACAGCTTCAGCCCAGAAATGGTTGGGAAGTCCAGAAGCTGCAAGCATCATTCTGGCAGCTTCCACCAATGTTCTGTTGCGTCGTTCTACTACCCCATTTTGTTGAGGAGTGCGCACAGCAGAGAAGTTCTGTGTAATTCCAATTTCAACAAGGTAAGCTTCAAGCTTGACATTCTTGAACTCAGTACCGTTGTCACTTCTTAGCTGCTGAATCTGTTGGTGTAAAAGAACTTGAATTCTAGTCATCAATTTTTTAATACAATCGGCACTTCTGATTTCTGTCTAACGAATGCAAGCCATGTATACCTGAAAAATTCATCAATAAGTACCAGTATATATTTTTTACCAGATAAACTTTGAATCGCTATGGGACCACAGAGGTCGACATGTAACAATTGCAAAGGTCTAGTACAAGAATGATCACTTTTTGTTTTATGAGATGCTCGTTTTATTTTGCCCATTTCACATGCAGGGCAGAGATGATCTTTTTGAAAGTGAACTTCTAGAAGACCAGTTACCAAATCGTGTTTCACAAGCATCTCAAGATTATCAAAATTTAAGTGAGACATTTTGTGATGCCATAACCATGCAACTTCGCTCTTTTTAAAGATAAGACAGAGGGTTTCTTTACCGTCCTTTGATGTGAAGTTCATCATATACAAATTACCTTTTCTGTCTGCTCTCCAGAGTTCTTCACCTGCCTTTGAAAACAAGTAACAACGCTTTTCATCAAATACAACAAGTAATTTAGAATCACAAAGTTGACTTACACTCAGTAGGTTATGCTTCAGTCCAGAAACATGAGCTACTTTTGATAAGGTAATATTACCTTCTTGT
This sequence comes from Silybum marianum, assembly GCA_036898165.1. Taxonomy (NCBI): domain Eukaryota; kingdom Viridiplantae; phylum Streptophyta; class Magnoliopsida; order Asterales; family Asteraceae; genus Silybum; species Silybum marianum. The sequence goes on along the minus strand of CM072542.1, from coordinate 19,083,785 downwards.
AATGTAGCATAGCCTTTTATTTGACCCTTATTGTTGTCTCCAAACGTTACAGCTCCACCACATTTGTCTTTGAATTGGGAGAGTAAGTTTTTCGATCCAGTCATATGCCTCGAGCATCCAGAGTCAAGATACCAGATGTGCACACGCTGCTTCTGCAATCAATACCTATGAAAAATTAATCTTTTTGTTGTATACAGAGTGCTAAAGGTATCTGGTATCTCGATTGTGGATGCTCAAGGCACATGACTGGCAGAAAATCTCTGCTCTCTGAATATGTTAGGTCTGAAAATGTTGTATCCGAGATGATAAATATTGAAGACATGAAGGGCTAAAGTGTAAAGTCAACAAAGTCATTATATTAGGAAAGGTTTAATAAGGAAACATTCTATTTTGTAAATAAGGCAAGTGTATAATGCCTTAATCTTTACTTTCCTTATACTGTATTTCCCATACATATAAATAGAGGTTAGGGCTAGCATTAGAAGAAGAGGAACATAAGTGCGAAATATTGAGAGCTAAACTGTGAGAGATAAATCTGTTATTATTCAATACAAGTAAGATATCTGACTTTGGATCTTCATCATATTCATAGCTTTCTTCGTGTTCTTATTGATTATTCTTTATGAAGCACATCGTTACCTTATATTCTGGGATCTACAATTGGTATTAGAGCAGACGATCAGAGTTCTTTTTCAATTTTCTGAAATTATTCACGAAACAGAAGGTAAATTTTCGATTTTGGAGTTTTTGAGTTTTTATCGATTCAAACTCTTTTAGCTTTACCCGATAAAAACTCATAATATTTTTTATCTGTTTTTCTCGATCCATACTTCATTATCTTTACCCGATAAAAAGTTTTATTTTGATAAATTTGATTTTTTTTCTTTCTCGATTCATTCTTCATGCGCTTAAATTTTTGTCGATCCATATTGAGGTATTCTTGATTTTAGTCAAAATTATTTAATCTGTTTTAATTAAATTTATTCTAGTTTATTTTAATTACTTTTGATATTCTTTACATAAGAAAACTCAGGAACTAATGACTCTTGCAGCTTTTCTTACTAAAGAATTCTCTAGTAAAAACCATAAACTCTAGTAATTTTAATTTTTTTTCTTGACTGAACAAATAAGAAACTCGAGAACTTAGACATTCTTGTCCATAAAAAGACTTGTTATTTTTAGTCAAGAACCCTTTATTTATTAACAGGAATCGATATAAATTTTATCGACTCATTGTTTTAGCGAGTCAAATTATTTTTGTCGAATCTTGATTAATCGAGAAACTTGAAGTTATCGAGACCCTTGTGATCGATAAAACTCTTCTTATCGATTCAAAATTTATTAGAAGTTTTATCGAGTCTCCTTTACCCGACAATAATTGTTATCGAGTCTCATACATCCGAGAAATCTTCTTATCGAGACCATACCACTTGACAAATTATTTTTGTCGATCCTTCGTCACCCGAGAAAAATTCTTCTCGGCCCTTCATCACCCGAGAAAAACCTTCTTCTATCAAGAACACCTTCTGTTTTCCAAAGAAATCTAAAAAAATTGCCAAAAACTCACCGATCGAGATCACTTTATCAGGTAACCCGTGCTTTCACGATGAGTTCTCAAAACCAAATCTCTGAGCTAAATGCAAAAATCTCTCAACTTGAAACCAGACACACAAACAACATGCAAGTGTTGGATGAACTTTTAAGAGAACATGTCTATCTCAAATCTAGATTTAATAACTCAGAAGAATCAAGAAAAGTTTTGCAAAATCAAAATGAATTTTTGGAGGAACAACTCACCGAACATACTAAGAATACATATCATGTATTTTATGAAGACGTTTGCAAAAAGAAAAATCTTGAGTTGATAAAAATAAATTTTCATCTAAAAACCAAAATTTCTGAGTTAGAAAAATCTATAGATCATGAGACGTATAGTGTGGTTCTTAAAAAATCGAGTCTGAACGAAAATTTGAGGCTTCATGAAAGGATTTTAACTTCTGATGAGAAACACAAATTTGAGTCTGAACGAAAAGATTTTGAAAGCAAAATTAACACTTGTGAATTGACCATTCAAAAACTTTCTAAACAAGTGTCAGATTTTAAACAAGTTGTGATTTTGGAAAGAAAATCATCTGAAACGAAATGTCTAATACTATCAAAGCAACTTTCTGAACTTCAAAATCTTTTAAAAGCTGAAAGAAAAGTGTTTGAAACTGATAAGACAGATTTAATCAAGAAAAGTGTTTTGATCGTTGCTAAAAGAAAAAATTCGGAAAAAGTTTTTGAAAACGAAAGAAAAACTTTTGGAGAGAAAATCAGTAAACTTTCAAACAAATTATCTGTTTTAGAAACAACTTTTGTGAATGAACGGAAAATGAGATCCGAATCTCAAACAAAATTTGAAGTGATTTTGGAAGAAAGAGATCATCTATTGTGCAAAATTAGAAAACTTGAAAGTTCTACAACTTCTTCAAGTTCAATTTTTCAGTTGAATTCTCTTTCTACAATAAATGTCTGTAAGAATAACTCGTCTTCAAGTGTCAAATCAAACAGTTATTCTAACAGCTCCAAATCATATAATTCTCCAACTTCCCGGACTCATAATTCTACTTTATCTCACAATGATTTTGTTGCTAATTCCGGTGATTCTAAGAAGTTTAAAATGGTTTGGAGGAAGAAATCAACTACAGATGATAGTGTTGGAAACATGTCACATACATCTCCTGTAGTTGATACAAGATCATTTGTTTCCAAGACTAATTTGCCTTATTTTGTCAAATCAATCAATCAGCTAATTAGTCTAAGTGCCTCAAAGATTTGTTGTTCTACATGTGGAACAAATGATTTTGTCAATCAAAATTTCACTTATAAATGGTATGGTACTTACAGTATCCCCACTTCCCCATTTATTGCATCTAAAGCTAACCTCCGAGGACCCAACAAAGCTTGGGTACCAAAAAAAATTTAATCTGTTTTGTAGGTATGTCATGTGTGGTCCAAATTCAGAATATTCACATCACATGAAAATCTTTCAAAAGGTTATGCTACATTTAAGGGAAGTATCACATTTTTACCATTTAATTAGCTTCATAGTATCTCGGCTATGAACCTGCTCTTAACATTATGACTTCTGAATACTTCAGTTCAGAACTCGGACTTTAATGTTTTAACTCTTTGTGTGCTAGGATTTAGACGTTTCAATGGTCAAACCAAAGCCGGAAGGACCTACCCATGAAACACATCCCTAGGTTAGCTATATTTTGAAAGGGTGTGATTGAGATAGAATTGAGTACAAGTGCGTTAAAAAAATGTGAGAATATGACAAGACTTAAAAGAAACTATATGGTCTTTACCAAACCTAAACAGTTATCCGGGTAGCCACATAATCTATTCATTCTCAATTCTTTGGAGATGAATATTGAATAGACATGGACCCAATGTCGATAACTTGTGACACCCAACCCAACTACTCAAGTATCTCACAAAAGATATTTGTTTCATATATCACGGAGAATGAGCATATCTGCTATCTTTTCTTCACTCGGAAGATTAAGATATTGAAAAAGGAAGACACACCTCCGGTCTCCGAACTTCACATTCAATGCACATTGAGTATGTGAAACGTATTTTCACATTTTGAGCCTTAAAATTAGCATTTAATGCATAAATTCTTTCTACACATTGCACGAGTCTTTGTGATTTAGATTGCATATCTTTGTGTGTATGCCAAAACAGTTTGAGAAGTTAGTTTTATAACTTACTTCTGTGATAACTGGAAGTCCTATCAGTGCCAACCCGCTGCCAACACTGAATATAGGCCACTAAATTAAATTAAGTGATAATAGTTGCTATTTGTGCTCCTATGTTAGATTTTTTACCCATTTTTTCGCATCCACTTATTGTCTTTGATCGTCCATAATGCTTCGGATTCTCCTAATCATTCTGGGAGAAAAGTATCAAAGACAAATGCCCATTATGAGGGCAAAAAGGTATATCAAAGACCCGACAAAATTACATCTTCTTATGTCGATTCAGCTTGACCCGACAATCAGCTCAGCTTGACCCGACAATCAGCTCAGCTTGACCCGACATAAATTTCAAATGTTTGAAGATGAAGATGAAGACTTGTCGACTTTCTTTGAACCGACATATTTTCTTGTTGCATCCCAAAGAGCCGACATCTATTCCTAAGTGTTTATGTCGACTCATGTTCAACAAGTTCAAATCATCATACGACAAGCTCAAAGTTATCACATCTACCTAACCCGACAACCTCAAATACTAACCCGAGAACATCAAGATATCACAACCATCTTTTGCCTCTTTCATCAAACGGAAAAGTTCTACTCGAAGAAAGATACCCTGCGACATCACGGATCCTTCAACTTTCTTTTCGTGAACTTTATGCTAATGTTAAGGGGAAGCTACGGAGCTTATCAAGTGATAATATTCGTAGGGGGAGCAAAAGAATTCAAGATAGTGATTTGTTGACAAAATTTCATCGTCTTCAAAAGTGCTGATTTGCTGAAGTGTAATCTCGAATACAAAGGGGGAGATTGTTAGGTCTGAAAATGTTGTATCCGAGATGATAAATATTGAAGACGTGAAGGGATAAAGTGTAAAGTCAACAAAGTCATTATATTAGGAAAGGTTTAGTAAGGAAACATTCTATTTTGTAAATAAGGCAAGTGTATAATGCCTTAATCTTTACTTTCCTTATACCGTATTTCCTATACATATAAATAGAGGGTTAGGGCTAGCATTAGAAGAAGAGGAACATAAGTGCAAAATATTGAGAGCTAAACTGTGAGAGATAAATCTGTTATTATTCAATACAAGTAAGATATCCGACTTCGGATCTTCATCATATTCATAGCTTTCTTCGTGTTCTTATTGATTATTCTTTATAAAGCACATTGTTACCTCATATTCTGGGATCTACAGAATATAAGGAAGTAAATGGTCCCTCAGTGACCTTCGGTGAAAATGGCAAAGGATACACCAAAGGTTATGGAATTCTATCCAATGGAGCAACTTCATTCAGTCGAGTTGCTTATGTTGAAGGACTAAAGCACAATTTATTGAGCCTTAGTCAGCTGTGTGACAAACTTCAAAGTCTTATTCTTAAAGAACTGATGTGATGTCACTGCTATGAATGACAAACTTGCCTTAATAGGCAAAAGATTAGAAAATGTGTATGTCATTAATATGAATTGTTCTCACTCTGAGAATATGTGTTTCATATCCAGAGTCTCCTTTGATATCAACTGGTTATGGCACAAGAGACTCTCTCATCTGAACTTTAAGATGATCAATGAATTATCTCAAAAAGAACTTGTCAGGGATCTCCCTAAACATACCTTTACAAAGAAATCTCTTTGTTTAGTGTGTGAGAAGGGAAAACTGACAAAAGCCTCTTTCAGATCCAAACAAGTCTCCTCAGTGATTTCTCCTCTTCATCTACTTTATATGGACCTATTTGGACCTGTCAATGACCAATCCCTATCTGGAAAGAAGTACACTCTTGTGATAGTTGATGAATATTCCAGATATACATAGGTATTCTTTCTTCGATCCAAAAGTGACACACCTGATGTAATTATCTCATTTATTAAAAGAATGGAAGTCCTGAACAATCTTACTGTTCGCTCTATGAGAAGTGATCATGACACTGAATTCAAAAACAATACCCTGATTAATTTCTTTGAAGAAAAGGGAATCACTCATAATTTTTCATCAGTGACAACTCCTTAGCAAAACGGTGTTGCTGAAAGAAGAAATCAAACGATCATTGAAGCAGCTTGCTCAGTGCTCAACGAATCGCATCTACCTACTCAATTCTGGGCTGAAGCAGTAAACACGACATGCTTTACTCAGAATCGATCCCTGATAGCAAAGCGATTCAAGAAGACTTCCTATGAGTTATTTCATGGAAGAAGACCTACTCTAAAATACCTACACATCTTTGGATGTAGATGTTACATTCTGAATGATAGAGATCATTTGGGTAAATTTGATCCAAAAGCTGACGATGGGATATTTTTTGGATATTCTTCTGTATCTAAGTCTTTCAGAATCTTCAACAAAAGAAGACAACACGTTGAAGAATCCATGCATGTCAAGTTTGATGAATCTCGTCCAACTAATTCTATTCCTTTCCCTGAAGAAGATGAGGAATTGAATAAATGGATGAAATCTCACTATGGGGAACCTGAAACTTATTTCAGTAATCAACCATATGTTGAAAACAATGATGTCTCTTTCCTACTACAAGCAACGATCCATCATCATCAGGGGTTAATATCACTCCTCTCAATCAGATCCCTCCCTCTGATACATCATTCGGTAATTCTTCAGTAAATAACCAAGCTTCATATTCTGCCAATCAAACCTCTGAGATACCTCCAGAGTTGATAATGAATGTTGAAGTACCTGTTGCCGAAACAACCAACGTTATCCCTAAACAAGAACAAGTCACTGAATCCCGTGTTGATCAATCTCCTCAACCACCAGCTCAGCGATGGACTGCAAATCATCCATTAGATCAAATTATTGGTGATCCAAATAGGTATCAAGACTCGTAGAGGTACAAGTAATATATGTCTCTATGTTAATCTTATTTGTCTCTCTAAACCTAAGAAGATAGATCAAGCTATCTCTGGTCCAAGTTGGGTCTCTGCCATGCAAGAAGAACTAACTGAGTTTCGTTGAAACAAAGTTTGGAATCTTGTTCCTCGTCCCTCTGGTAAAACAATTATTGGAACCAAATGGGTCTTTCGAAATATACTAGATGAGAATGGCACTGTTATCCGAAACAAACCTAGACTTGTTGCTCAGGGATATAGACACGAAGAAGGTATTGACTGTGATGAGACCTTCGCTTTTGTTGCTAGATTAGAAGCCATAAGAATTTTCTTAGCTTATGCTGCCCATAAAGACTTCAAAGTTTTTCAAATGGATGTAAAGAATGCTTTTCTAAATGGTAAACTCAGTGAGGAAGTTTATGTTAAACAACCCCCTGGTTTCTTTGGCCCTAATCATCCTAGTTATGTTTTCAAACTTCAAAAAACTCGTTACGGGTTAAAACAAGCTCCCAAAGCTTGATATGATACCCTTTCTAAATATCTTCTTAAAGAAAAATTTGTTCATGGTAAAATTGATGAAACTCTATTTTTAAGAAAATATAAAGGTCATGCTATTCTTGCTCAAATATATGTTGATGACATTATATTTGGTTCCACAAGACTAAAATTATGCACCCGTTTTGCAAAAAGAATGAAGAAAGAATACAAAATGAATATGATGGGTGAACTAACATATTTTCTAGGTTTGCCGATTAAGCAATCTGACAAAGGAATCTTTATTTGTCAAAGTAAATATGTTAAGGACATGCGGAACAAGTTTGATATGAATCAATGCTCAGCGATGAAGATCCCTATGGCACCTCCTCTGACTTTGAATAAGAACCCAAATGGGAAACTTGTCAATGTCACTGCCTATTGAGGGATGATCGGATCTCTGCTATATCTTACAGCGAGCAGACCCGACATCATGTATTCTACCTGTCTCTGTGCTCGATATCAAGCTGAACCAAAGGAATCACACCTAATCGTTGTAAAATGAATTTTCAGATATCTGAAGGGAACTCCTAATCTGGGTCTTTGGTATCCCAAAGGCTCAAGGTTCGATCTAATTGGTTACTCTGATAGTGATTTCGTAGGTTGCAAGATAGATAGGAAGAGCACCACTAGTGGATGTCAGCTATTAGGTGGTAAGTTGATAAGTTGGATAAGCAAAAAACAGAACTCTGTGTCCACATCTACCGCTGAAGCTGAGTACGTAGCCGCTGGCAACTGTTGTGCTCAAATCCTTTGTATGAGAAATCAACTAAGAGAGTACGATCTCAAACTTTCTAAAATCCCTATCTATTGTGATAGCACCAGTGCTATTGAAATTGCAAATAATCCTGTACTTCATTCCAAAACCAAGCACACTGAGATTCGATATCACTTTATCAGAGATCATGTGATGAATAGTGAAATTGAACTTCATTTTGTACCAACTGAATATCAGCTCGCTAATCTTTTCACCAAGCCTCTTGATGAGACTAGATTCAATATACTTATCAGTGAACTTGGTATGTTAAACGCTGAATAAATTCTATTCAGCGATCAACAAATATTCAGTGACATACAATTTAAGCCTTCAAATTTCCATTCTCTGAACTCTGGCTCAGCAATACTTAATTTATTTCGCTCAGGTATGAACTTCTAGTTCCTTACATTCTCTGAATGTTTTCATATTCAGAGAATAAATCTCAAAAGATAAAACACATCACTGACAATCCTTTATTGTCTATTGATGAAGAATTTAAAGATAATGATTAACATTTATTTAAATGATAATCTTTTTCAAATTTTCAAATGAGAAAAGGACATGTCAGGCCTATTTCTGACACACGACGGACCATGACGTTTTCTTTCTTATCTCTTTCCAGGAACGTGCGCTAGGTCATCATTACTTTTCAAAAAGCTAAAACCTTCGCTTAGCTATCTTTCTCTCTCCTCTTGCTATTTAAGCAACTTTCGTATTCATTCAATTCTTTACGTGCTCATCGTATTCAAAAAGCAAGAACTTCCTTCGAATCTTCAAGTTTCTCCAAGAACACCAAGAACACGCACTTGTGCGTTTTTCTTAGTTTTTCACTTGTAAGATTTGATCTAACCCTTTATTCTTCATTAAAAACAACTACAATGGTGTTTATTACATCTCTAAATCCTTTATCACTTCTTGTTATAAAGATCTTCTACTTTAATCTAAAATAAATGTGTTAAAACCTTAAAACTTTTTTTTCTTTCAAAAACTTGTTCTAAGTTCCTTCTTAGAACAGATGACCATATTTGGTATTATTTTTTATCAAATTTTTTGTCTAAAACTAAAATCTGTTCAAAATTTGTGTTATTTTACCAAGTAACAAGTATTTTGATCTTTGTTCATCAAAACACTTGTTTTGTTTCTTAACATTTGGTATTCTTCGTACCAAAACATATTCTGGTTTATACATTAGGTATTAAACAATTATCTTTCTCTTTGGTGTTCCTATCTTTGAAACAGAAATGATCTCTTCAAGCAAGAATCCTCAAGCTGATGCATATGCCCAAGTTATCCTTGAGCGAGCACCTGCCTGTACCTTCTCTCTGGAACAAGCAACCTTCAAGTCGTGCAACTACTTGGCTCTGGTGGACATCCCTGCTGAAAAGCCTCAAGAGTTATTTAGGTACCCATCTCATAATGAGTCCTTTAATGTTAGTTTTAGATTTTTCACTCTTTTTATCTTGCACATAATGTGATTTAGCAGGATTTAAAGGTTTGGTCTTTTTATTTGTTGTTTGTTTGTTTTTCTTTTGTTTAGTCTTGACGTGTGAGATATTATCATAAAGACGATCAGAGGGCCTCGAGAAAAATTCCTTTAATTTTAAGAATAAAGAAAAACATTCAGAATTCTAAGACATAAAAGAGTGCATTGAATTTTCATTAGAATAATGATAATTTTCTTCTTATTTTTGTCTATACTAGTATCAGTAGTTCTATTGAACTTCTTAGCTAGGCTAGACTTATGCTTAGAATCATAAGTGTTCTTTTGTTGAGACTTCCTCTTATAAGCCTTCTCAGGAGTTTTCTGAATTACTGAAACAGAAGCAGAAAGATTTTAGTTACTTCTGGAACCTTTTTGTACTCAGAAGGTAGTTGATTTTCTAAAGTTGAGAGCTAATTTTCTGACTTAAATAAATCATCACCTTGATCATCATTTTCCTATGGATATGTGATCGTTTCAAAGCAGTCTTGAGATTCAGAAAGATATAGGTCTACAAAAGAACACGGGAATATCTTTGCATTGTTTTCTAAAGAAATTTTCTGAACATTTTCAAGTTCGAGTTTAAAGCGTTTATCCAGAGTGGATAGAATATCTTTTTCAAAGCTTAGAAATAGCTCTTCTTCTGCTTGTGAAGGAATAAATACATCCGCCTTTGGATTCAAAGTCATATGAACACTTGAGCCAAATTTGAAAATGTCGTTTTTCTTCTGAATTTTATTCAGATCAACACTTGTTTTTCCAGACGAATATTCGATGTTTTTAAACTTGAGTTTTCGTTGATGACGACCATTTTCAATTTTTGATTTTTAAAAAATAGATTGTTCATATAAAATTGGAAACACAGGCTTCTGTTCTTGTCCTGTACAGAAAACAGATTTTAGAGTTGATCTTTCCTTACATGTGTAGGGATCCAGATCCTCGAAACCAAGTCTGGATCTTCCTACTTGTGTATTTATCTTGTCATGAACTTTTTGAGCATCTAGATATGTTTTGATCTGTAGTTTTGTCTTTTGAAGTTCAATATGTAAAAATTCTCTTTCCTTTTGGAAATAGTTTTTAAGTGCAACAGAATTTAATCTGTCACTTTCCTTAGCACTAATCTCCTTTTCTTTGTTTTCCAAAAGTTTGTTTAAGTTCAATTTCTCTTCCTTGAACTTAACTTCTGCATTTTTAAAAATTTTGGAAATCTTCTCATTTTCAGCATTGAGTTCCAATTTTTCTTCAGTTAGAAGATCCATTTATGTTTTATAAATCTCTCTCTCTCTCTCTCTCTTTGAGTTTCAGAGAGAGTTTCTTCAATTTGTTTTCGCAGTTTCTTTTCAACTGTAAGCTTTTGCTTAAGTTCTTCAAAATTGTTAGATATTTCCAAAATGGTGTTCTCAAGTTCAGATGTGTCAGAGAGAGTACATACAGGTGTTTCAGATGGTTGATCATCTGATTCATTTGTTCTGGCCATTCCGCAGAACATGGCTTCATAACCACTTGACTCATCTCCTAGCCAGTTTTCTTTTTCAGCAAAATGAGCTCTTTCATCGACATTATACTTGTATTTATTCTGGTAGTACATTTTGTCTTTGTTCAGAGTTCCCCTGCAATCTTTTGAATAGTGCCCTGGCTTGCCACATCTATAGCACACATCCTTCTTTTTCTTTAACTCTTCTTCCTTCTTCTCTGCCTCAGTCTTCTCAGATCTCTGTATTTCTTGACGAGGTGCATAATTAGGAGTAGTGCGATCAAACCTTTTGCCTCCTTAGAAAGATCTATTACCAAACCTCTTTGTGAATTGTTTGGTAATAAGTGTTAGTGAATCAACAAAAGCTTTGATTTCATCATCAGAGTCAGAATCATCCTCTAGAGTTGCTTCTGACATGAGAGCCTTACTTTTTCCTTTCTTCTTGACCTCCTTACTTCTTCTGACTGATCCTCTGGTTTCAGAAATTGGAGCCAGAGGTCCACCGATAGTGGTTTTCTTCTGAACGACCTCTTTCTCGTGAGCATGTAGAGTACCAAAAACATCATGTAAAGACCATTGTTCCAGATCCTGATTGGCTTGCAGAGACATCGAGAGATTTAACCATTAAGGATTTAATCGTTTGAGAAATAAGACATTATTGTCTTCTTTAGATCTGATGATGTCACATCTTTTACACATATTTATCAGAGTGTTAAATCTATGAAAAGTCTGTTCCAGAGATTCGTCAGGAATGGCCTGGAAACTGTTATATTCATTCAGAGCTTGGGCTCTTCTGTTTTTCTTCATTTTAGCACCTCCTTCCAGAATGTTTTCCAGTTGATCCCATAGCTCTTTGGCACTGTCACAGGAATCCAGAGATTGAAAAATCTCATTTGGAATTGCCATAATTAAGAGACTTTTTGCCTTTCTGGACACTTCCACCTTTGCCTTCTCTGCATCAGTCCAACTATCCCTTGATTTTGGAACATGCCTTGTAGGGACCTCATCAATAACCGCAGTAGCAGGAACCCTAGGAATAGTTGTCATTGGAACGAACGGACCATTTTGAACAATAGGATACAGTTCAACGTCCAATCCTTCATAGAAGTTCATCATACGGATCTTCCATTGTGGATATTCATCACGTATTAGAGTAGGAGGTTTGGTCAGAGAACCAGAAGTATATACAGCATTCAGATTAGAATTCGCCATATTACCAAAAACAGAGATTTGAAAATTACTGAAGATTTGTTGAAATTTGGAAAAAACAAATTTCAAATTGATTGAAATAAGACTATATTCTTACTAATCTCAGATTTAAGCAAAAATTACCACAGATTTAGAGAAAATTGTAATGAAATTAACAAAATCTCGTAAAACGGGGTAGAATGAAGAACATGAGCTTAAAACTGAAAAATACTGTAAATAGAAAAGGGATTTCTCCAAATGGAAGAGATCTAATAATCAATAGATTGATTATCAAGCTCTGATACCAATTGTTTGAACCTAGATCCCTTTCTAACAATTAATCGATAGATCAAAATAAGTAAATATGAGTGAAAGCAAACAGATCTATGATAAACAATAAAATTAGTAAAAACAGAATTGAAGAACAATCGTAATTCGTATTGAATTGATTTGAATGATAATCAACAGTGCGTACAATTTAGCTCTCAAATCTGTATATCTCGAATCACACTATTACAAACAGTGATTGAGCTATTTATACGATTACAATAATGAAAGTCAACTATCTAGCCTATTACAACTTGACACGTAAGCAAGTAAATAACTAACTTAGTTACACACAGAGGATGTGTCTGCCACGTCATCGGATGCGCATGTACTTGCATAATTCTGATTCATACTTCTATGAAAATGAGGTCTAACATTTGTGTTTATGCCGGAACAGTTCATGAAATTAGTTTTTTCTAAACTTACTTCTATGATAACTGGAAATCATATCAAAGATTCCTAATTGCCAACTCTGAACATAGGCCACTAAATTGAACTTATTTTGATTGTTGTGATAATAGTTGCTCATTGTACTTCTATGTTAGCTTCTTACCCACTATTCCACATTCGCGCTTCATTACTTCCACTTATTATCTTTGATTAATTTAATAATGCTTAGGGTTCTCCTTATCATTATGAAGGGGAGAAATAATGTATCAAAGACACATGCAAAGAGATAAAAAGAAAGAAACAAGAAAGTAATCATCTCAAAGAAATCGCATCTCAAAGTAAGATATCGCATCATACGATCACGACATGATCATCGATTTCTTGAAAAACAATTTTACCCTACGACATCCCGGCTTTTTCGATATTCTGTTAATAAACTACATGCTAACGTTAAGGGAGAGCTACGGAGCTTATCTAGTGATCATATTCGTAGGGGGAGCAAATATTCAAGATGAAGATTTGTTGACAAAGTTTCATCGTCTTCAAAAGAAGAAGTTAGTGTGTTGATTTGCTGAACTGTAATCTCAAATACAAAGAGGGAGATTGTTAGGTTTGAAATATTGTATTCGAGATCACAACTATTGAAGACATGAAGGGGCAAAACGCAAATTCAACAAAGTCATTAATTAGGAAAGATTAATTATTAGGAAACGATTTATTATCAAAGTAAATATTCTATTTATAATTAATGCAAGTGTATAAAGTCTTATTTTCTAGTTTCCTTATTGCAATAATGTCTAGCATATAAATACAAGCTTAGGGCATGTATTAGAAATCTAGAGCTAGCTTAGATAAAGAATAACTAGATATCATAATAGAGAGATTAAGAGAACGAATTCGTGAGCATTATCATTGTGTGCGATAACAGTGTAATCACGTATTCCTACAAGTGAGATATATGACATAAGGTGTTTTTCATATTGTTCTTATTATTACATCGTTATCTGATTGATCTGGGATCCACATGTTTTTATTTAAAAATTATTTATACTTTTATATATATATATATGATATATTATATTTATCTTTTATAAAATTTATTTTGTATTTATATTTATACGAAAAAATATAAATAATTTTATTAAATATATGGACGGTTCAGTTTATGCTAGAAACAATAAATCAGATCACTATACAAATTGCATAGATAGAAGGTTCAAAATTTAAATACATAAAATATATAAAAATATAAAGTATAAATACAAAATAAATTTTATAAAATATAAATATAATATAATCTTAAATATAATTTTTTTTAATAATTTGTGGATATACATATATACAAAATATGTATAGATGGAATGTTCAAATACAAAAAATATATAAAAATACAAAATATAAGGTGCATATAAATTATAAAATATAAAAATTATATAATTAATAAAATACAAATATAATTATATAATACATAATATATATGTATTATATAATACATAATATATATAGAGAGAGAGATGGAGGTTCAGGAGAAAACGCTAAAAAAAAGAGAAAACTGAAGAACACTCTGAGAGTCCGCCATCTGGACCGTATTTTTTTTTCTATACATCGATGCATAAATATGCATTAGTGCATATGCACAAATGCATATACGCGATTAGAGCTCCTTTTTTCTATGCATCAATGCATAAATATGCATTAGTGCATATCCACAAATGCATGTTACCAGATGGCGGTCTCCCAGAGTGTTCTTTAGTTTTCTCTTTTTTTAGAGTTTTCTCCTAAACCATCCTCTCTCTCTCTCTCTCTCTCTATATATATATATATTATATATTATATAATTATAGAGGGAGGTTCAAGGAACGCTAAAAAAGAGAAAACTGAAAAACACCCTGGAAGACTTCCATGTGGACGGTATGCACTAATGCATACCGGTAATTTTTGTTCCTATGCATCAATGCATCTATCATTACAGATGCATTGATGGATATTCATTAATGCATGTTACAAGTTACCGATATGCATTAATGCATACCGTCCACATGGAAGCCACCCACGTTGTTCTTCGGTTTTCTCTTTTTTTAGCGTTTTCCCTTGAACCTCTCTCTATAATTATATTTGTATTTTATTAATTATAATATATATATATATAGTTTAGAGTAAATTACAGATTTGGTCCATGTGGTTTGAAAAATTATGAAAAAGAAAGAAAATGTGCTAAAAATTTAATATTTAACGGAAAAGTTGGATGGGGGACCTTATCTGTTATAAAATAGAAAACAGGGAGATTGAATGTTAAAAAAATCTTTGTGGAACTTTATCCGTTAATATTTGTAAACCACAATGACCAAATTTGTATTTAACTATACTTTTTTTTAAATGAATAATTATTATATAAAAGTAGATATTAGTGTATATATATACTCTACTATATAGACTTGGGATCACGTGAGACACACTTATTTCCGTGCCGTGAGACAACCTTTTTACACTTGAAACTTCACAGCAAAAACACTATGAAGGTAAAAAAAATATGAATCTTTACAGTATTTTTGCTGTGAAGGTAACCTTCACAGTGTTTTTGCTATGAAGGTTCAATTTTTTTTTACCTTCACAGTGTTTCTGCTGTGAAGTTTCAAGAGTAAAAAGGTGGTTTCACTGATCTCCGACAGGTCTCACGGAAAGAGGCTGGTCTCACGTGAACCCATCATATTTTTTTTACCTTCACGGTGTTTTTGCCGTGAAGTTTCAAGAGTAAAAAGGTTATCTCACGGTCTCACGGAAACAGGCGTGTCTCACGTGAACCCAACCACTACTATATATATATATATATATATATATATATATATAAGAAACTAATAAAATATCATTTCACACAAAGTTCAATGTAAGAATTCGAGTTTTTGTACAAAACTCGGGATATGTGTAAATTATTAAGAACTCTCTTTAATGATGGTTCTTATAGTTATACCTAAATTTTTTCTTATAAGAACCTCTTATTTGAGACACTTAGAAGACAAACCAACTATTGTAGTTTTTTAGTTTTGATTTTATTTTTTGTTCGGTTAATAGTCGGTTCATAAGTTAACTATTAGCTATTAACTTGTAACATAAGAGCGCTCATAATACGATGTTCTTGTAAGTTGTTACAATAGTGGAGGGTTCTTATAAGTAAGCAAGTAACACTAGCTTTTGAGTTCTTACTTTTTTTATGTGATTTTGATGGTTTCAATTTTATTATGTTGGCAGAAATTATATGGGACCTACAAAGAAGTGAAATTTTGAGATTTTTTCAAAGTCATTGAAGATGCTCTTAAGTTAGCTGATAAATTAATTATAAAAAACTAGTTGTTAACTTAGATGATGATATAAATGATCTATAAGAATTTTTAAGAGTTAACTTTACTTGACAGATCTTTTGTATTCTACATCCTAAGATTGGGAGATCAGATGCACGTTCATCCAAGTATTGTAACTCGGGCCCATATCTTGTCGGTGGGAAAGGAGGTTACGCCTCAATACGTCTTGTTAAATATACACTTGCTCGGTAACACGTCTTTTATATGATTGCTTATCATTGTGTACGATTTTCTATTATTGATCAACCAATATAGCTTATAAAAGGTGAGACAAATCCAATCTCTTAAGAAATGTATGTTGTTCACTACCCTTTAACACATTTTATTGTTAATTTCTATGATCAAACTGAAATTATGTCCATAGAGCATGTTCATTAAGGGTGCGTTTGGTACGCATACTGGAAAGTAGGGTGAGCAAAAACCGAACCGAAAAAACGGGAAAAGGCGAAAACCGAACCGAACCGAAACCCCAAAAAACCGAACTAAAAACCGAAAATCCAAATGGTTCGGTTTCGGTTTTGGTTCCCATATCGACCGAAAAAACTGAACCGAACCGAAAAAATATATTTATTTTTAATTTTTATTATATATATAATACTATGAAATGTTTTTAATTTTAATTTTTTTATTATATATATGAACCTAATTTTAATTTTAAACATATATGAAATGTTTGTATTTTTTCCAAAAACTGAAGTAAACCGAATAAAAACCAAATCGACAAAAAAACCGAAAACCAAAAACCGAACGGTTTGGATTAGGTCAAGGGTAAAATGGTCCATCAGCTCTTGTTCGTTCTACTTAGTTCCAGGAGGTAGTAGGGAACAAGCTTGTCCCACCATTGTGCTACTTAATTCCACTTTGTTCCATATTTAACCATACCAAACATAGGACAAACCTATCTTGTTTTCTCATGTTACCAAATGTATCCTAAATACTAATATTGTTTGGTTGATTTTAAATGAACTCTATTTATGTTCTAATCATTCTTTACTAATTTCTTTGACACAATAAACATTAAAGGAATCGTTTTTTTTTTCTTTTAGAGTAAACTACTATTTTCGTCCCTATGGTTTGAAGTTTATAACGATTTTCGTCCTTGTGGTTTAAAAACTACTATTTTCGTCCCTATGGTTTACATTTGCTTTCCTTTTTAATCCCTCAAACCAATTATATTAAATTTAAACCATTAAATTAAGGGCATTTTTGTCTTTTTCCATTTTATTTAATTTTTCTAATCAAAAATTATTTAATAATTTATTTAAAAATAATAATAATATATTACATTATTTAATATCATCCTATTATCCTATTATACTTTGTATTATATATATATATATACTCTTTTACAAAGCATGTTTATATTTTTTGTTAAAACTAAGAGGTACAATTTATTTTGTTAAATGCGTAAGATTTTTTTGTAAATAAAGTGTATTAAGTTTATGTTCATTATACACTCCAAATTTATAACTAAAATACAATTAAATTTATAAAACTGATAGAACATACGAATGATGTTATTTCAAATCTAAAAAAGAAACTCAAAGTTAACTATTATTTCAAATTTAAATAAAGAACCAAAGTTATGATAGTTTATAATATTTTTAAATCGTAAAATATTCAATATTAAGTTCATTTTAAGTTTATTAATGATCATGACAATATAAATTGTAAAAATATATTTTAAAAGAGTATAAAGTGTAATTTAAAATTCTAAAATAATTTGTTTTTTTTATATTACTTGGAATTGTGAAGTATGTGGGAATAATGTAACTTTAAAATCTTATACATTTAGCATTATAATAATATAAAGTATAATTTATAATTTTAAAATGATTTGATTTTTAATATTAGTGTAGCTTTAATATTTTGTACATTTTAACAGTAACTTTTTATCATACTTTATAATATAGTGTATATATTATAATATAGATATAAAATATAAAATATAATATGATACTATTAAATAATAAAAAGTGTTATATTATTATTATTTTTGAACATATTACTAAATAAATTTTAATTAGAAAATTAAATAAAATTAGAAAAGACATAAATACCCTTGATTTAATGGTTTAAATTTAATATAATTGGTTTGAGGGACTAAAAAAGAAAGCAAATGTAAACTAGGGACGAAAAAAGTGATTTTTAAACCACAAGGACGAAAATCGTTATAAACTTCAAACCACAGGGACGAAAATAGTAGTTTACTCTTTCTTTTAAAAAAAATCATCTTATTGACCACTTATTAAGTAAGAGGTTGAAGCTAAAAAACAGTTTATTTTTTCTTGTAATGAAAATTTAAAACCTCCTATTATCCTCATGGTCAACAAGAAGGTAATACACACATTTTACGGTCCTCTTATGGACAAGTGGCCTTCACTATTATATATAATTCATTTACCTAATGAGATATTATCTATTAAATTAATTAAATCATTTTTATTGATTTTCTATATGACATTTATATTAATACTTATTAATTTAAATATTTAGCAATTAATTCACATAATTTGAGACAAAAAAGTTATTGATTTAAGCTAATTATCAAATATATATATATAGGGCCGGATTTAAATGAGAACTCAAATTTGGTTGTGAACGTGAAGACAAATAAGAGTGCAACATGTGTCTCATTCAAAGAAATATTCAGACTGAATATAGTATTTATTCAGTCTGAATATACAAAGAAATATTCAGACTGAATATAGAGTATATATTCAGTCTGAATATTTCTTTGTATATCCAGTCTAAATAATCTATATCCAAACACGTGTCGCGCTTTCATTTATCCTCACGTTTACAACCAAATTTAAGTTCGCATTTGAACTTTCCTCTATATATTAGATACAAAACTACAACTTCTTATATTATTACAACAAATCTCAATTTTGTTTAGTTAAACGTAATTTGATGGTTGTTTCATGGGATGTCTATATTAATTCAAGTTTCTGTATTATTTAAATATTATTGTCATAAATCTACTATGCAAATACTATTTATAAAAAATGTAATTTATCATAAATATGTTAGAACTGTCTAATAAACTAATGACAATTATAAACATGATAGATGACATATCTAACTTATGTATTTATTACAACTATAATCGGTTGATAAGTACGACCGAATGTGTAAAAAATGGACAACGATAAATTTTGATCAAGATAGATTGTTAGATTTACACGTTATATGTAATTTACGTTATATTTATAAGTAAAAATAGAATTGCATGAATTCAAAAGTTTATCCGTTTACAAAAATAAACAGTTTTAACGATTCTACTCATCATTCAAAAATGAAATAAAATTGATGATTTTAACATCTATTACAACCATAAACTAGTCTAATAGTCATAAGGTCATGTTAAGTCATAAGCTAACTTTAAAAAATCTACTTTAAATAACTTAATAGAGTTCTATTTCACTTTGTACATTTTAATTATTTTTCCTAACGTTTTATATTGCTATTTAATTTGTCAGCTAATTTTTATTAAATATGATTAGTTTATTAAATAACTTTTACTAAATATAATCAAATTAATTCAGTAAACAACAAACTTATTAATCAATAAATAACAACTAATTTATCAATTAACTGCAAACATGACACCAATAATAACATCCAATTGTTTGTTTTTAATAAAGAAAAAATTAAAATGATGGGGGAAAGAAAGTGATGGTAAATGATGTATGTTTTTGGTAGTTGTCTTGGAAGGGAAGGTTTTGCTTGGACAAGTTGTGAATTGTTTTTTACTGACACACACTCATTTGACAACTAAAATTCTTTCTTTGCTGTTACACACTCATTTGCCAGCTCACTCCCCAATTTCTCTTCTTTCTTCCTAATTAAAATTGAACCAAATTAAATATGTTTGTATTTTTTAAGATTAAAATTTATCTTTATAATTATTTATATTAGAGTAAATTACATGTTTAGTCCACGTGGTTATATGTTTTAACATTAAATGGTTCATGTTATTATAGTTGCTTTTTTACAATAAGCTATGTCATTAGAGCATCTCCAATAGTTTCCTTAAAATAGGAAAAATAGAAAAAATGAGGATTTTGAGTAACAATTTTGTTTAAATAACTTTTTCATAATCATCTTCAAAATGAAGAAAGTAGAAGATAAAGTGGGTTTTTCTCCAAATATGAAGTTCATTTCAAAAATGATTACTAAATGAAATGACCAATAGGAAATTTTAAAAAATAAATATTTAAATAGAGAAATAATATTTTAATATACGATGCAATATTTTAATAATATTTTGAAGAAATTATAGGGAATTTGTTGAAGATTAATGCAATATTTTTTGGGGATTTTATCTTTTGATTCTCCATTTTGAAGAAATTATAAAGAATTTGTTGGAGATGCACTTATTACAATTATAGTTATGAGTTTAAAAAGGTCAAATATTTATTGAGTTAATTGAGCTCGAGCTCGAGTCAAAATCTCAAATACAAAATAAAACTCATTACCTTAACAATCCAGATTTCATAACACCAATGTTCGACTTGACTTGTTTGAAAACTCGAATTAACTTTTCGAGTCAAGTCGGTCGAAACAAACCATTCAGGCGAACATTTTTTTAGCCCAACATGCTTATATGTTCAAAAACCATACAATAAAAATACAAAAGTTATCAACCTCAAGCTAATAAACGACTTACTCGATCGCGAGTTCAAGCCATAAACGAGCTTGATAACTCAAAAATAATTTAGCCCGAGCCCTACATTGAAAAAGTTATTCGAGTTCGAATAACTTACTACTCAGCTCTTTATGACAGGGTCCAAGTTGTTGATTTATTTAGGGACCAAACTCATTTTAAATGTGAAACAACAAAAATGTAACTCGTTAACAGATAAACAACAAGGGCACATTATGTTAAAAAGAATTTAAGGGGACAAAACCCGTTAAAGACATCAAACCAAAAGGACAAAACATGTGATTTACTTTTTATATTATTTCATAAAATCGAATAGTTATTTTATAAAAAAACCGACATTTCACCTTTGGCTATATACATCTTACTTTTTTTAACCCCTATCGAATATGATTTATTAGCACTTAAATTATTATTTTTGTTATTAGTTTTTAAACGTAAAAGGAAATTTAGTATCAAATTCAGTATCATAAAGTTTATTGAGGTATAATTAGAAAAAAAAAACAAAGATAAGGAATATTTGAGAGTCAATTGTGGATTTGGTCTTTTTGGTTTGATAGTGTTTTTTTAGGTAGAATTCTTATATTATGTTTATTGTGGATATGGTCTTTGTGATATTCAATTTATTTTTGTCATGGTCTCTTTAACTGACTTCCATTAACTCTGTTAAATGAAGAACCATTTTTGCATTTTACCTATTCTTTTGTCTTTTCTCCAATGTTCTAAAAAGCTCGCCGCACAGCCGTCATGACACCAAGACTTGTGTTTTACGCCACGTTAAGCCTGTGGCACGCCATGGCCTAATGTGCAATTTTTGTAAATCGATATTTGATTTTTCTTTACGTTTATAATGTTGTATTTGCTAGTTTTTAATATATAACTTAATTTAACTTGCTTATTAACAATACAAAACATATGTTTATATATATATATATATATATATATATGTATATAGAGGGAGGTTCAAGGGAAAACACTAAAAAAAGAGAAAACCGAAGAACAACTTGGGTGGCTTCATTGTAGACGGTATGCATTAATGCATATCGGTAACTTGTAACATGCATTAATGAATATTCATCAATGCATATGCATTGATGCATAGGAACAAAAATTACCGGTATGCATTAGTACATACCGTCCACATGAAAGCCTTCCAGGGTGTTCTTCAGTTTTCTCTTTTTTTAGCGTTTTCCCTTGAACCTCCCTCTATGTATATATATATATATATATATAATATTGCATATGAATTTGAAATTTGACGCCGTAAGTCATGCCTTGAAAACACCATGGCTTCGCCGCCTTGAGGCTTGGCCTCGCCGCCACGCAGCCTCACGCCATTTAGAGCCTTGCTTTTTCCTATAAAAAATAAAAACATATTTTCACACACACACATATAATATATATATATATAATGATATCAAAATAAATAAAATAAGACGTTGATCATAACTCCTCTCAGTGATTTGAATATGATTCATCTGTATACTTAGTGATAATTCAATCTATAAGGTTAAGTTCAAATTCAGCGCTAGAACACACTGATTGAACTCAGTGATCGCTGAAAGTCAGGAATCTGAACCTTATCTGTGAAGATCTGAAGAACAACATTCACACCACAAGAAGATTCAGCGAAAGTCGAAGACCAAGCTAAAGATAGAGATAATCAACTATGGATCTGAAGCGGTTCAGTGATAGCAAGGATTGTCTAAATAGAAGTGTGAAGTCTAGCTAGGCCTCAACGATACTCTGAAAATTCATCCTTGAAGTTTCAAGTTCAGCGATCAAGTGAAGTCTATAAGCAAGATCAATGTTGATCTTATCCTCGATGCACAAAAGTCAAAACCTTATACTTTGTCAGAGAAGGGCGTACGGATAGTCTCTTATGTCTCCATCAAATCTGATTTAGTATTGTTCACAAGCGGCCAAAAGCATGGTTGCTTTTGAACAAAGGACAAGCTTCCAATGAGAGCTTGACACGTGGCTTATACCTTTTGTCTTGCATTAATTGCAAACGGGTATAAATAGATGAAGATCCCTTCTTCATCTTTATGCATGCTATTTTCTATTTCTAAAACCTCTGCCTCTTTTCTTTCTTAATTCCTTGTGCATCAAACTGTGTGATTTCTTAAGTTACAATAGAATAGGTTTACTTGTTCTAATTCCGCTTGTAACTGTAAGTTTGTTTATTAAATATAAACTAATTTAAAAACTAAAAAAATCTGTGTGTTTGTATTTACCCCCCCCCCCCCCCCTTCCTTTTTCTTACTTCTGCGATTTACACCTAAAAGATACGCTTTACTTCTTTTGAGAAAAACTTCCTTTTTCTGTACTCCCGCGATTTACACCTAAAAGATACGCTTTACTTCTTTTGAGGGAAACTTCTACGGGAATGACCCGTCATCACATCGGTTACTCTTCCGCACAAGTTCAACCCCAAACCGGGATCTATTACAAGTGCCTTCCTCAAATACTTTTGACTATATGTGCCTATGGATCCATTTACACTAGTCTAACTTCCAAATACAATCGTTTCCGACGTATTAACTTCCCTTCACAAAATCATTGTGAAGATTAACTTCTGAATACCTTCGCTTCCGATGTATTAACTTCCCTTCACAAAATCTTTGTGAAGATTAACTTCCATGTTTCCAAAACTTTTCTTCATAAAAACTTCGTATGATAAACTTCATATTTTCAAAACCTTCCTTCCCAAAAATTAGGTCAAAACAACATTTAGGTTTATACATCATATTTCTCGTCAAAAACCCATAAGGGTGTTTTAAAACCGTTCTTCGTACTCATTTCATCATTTCAAAGAAAAACCATAAATGACACATTTTGACCTAGTTTATCAAAACCTTGCAAGTATAAAAATACTTATTTTAAACATCACATTAAGGCAAAATACTTCATTTTGACATGTATAAAGTTTTAAAGATAAGAATGAACTCACAAGCTAGATTTTGGCTAAATCTAGATTTTATCCCAATACCGAGCTTTATTCGGTGAAGACTTAGATCCTTGAGCTACACCTCTAGATCCATGGCGTATGTCTTTCAAGAACACCTACATAACCTCCAAAACATACACAAAACGAACCCAAGAGAAAATGAGAGATGTTGATGAAAACAAACCAATAAAATTACTTATTTTGATTTATAGTCATACGTTATTATAATAATATATATGATTTTTTTTATCTAATATTTATATCGGTGCTCCCAATATTGAGTCTATATTACAATTCATAATAGATGTGATTTAACAAGTCAAGTGATCAAGTGATCAACGTTCCAAATAAAAAAATAAGTCATGGTTAGAAATGAATAAAGTTCAATAATCATTTAACAATTATAAAGGAATTTGGAACCAATGATTTCAGAATTTATCATGAGTTATTCAGATTAGGAAGCCTTATGCAAATGGCTATCCCCGTATCAAGTAAGGTATGATATCCGTACCCGAATAGAAGATGATGAAAGACCACGATCGAATGCCTTTAATGTTGATACCAATCACCCAAAGTTACCTTTACATAAATAATTAACGTATTACCACTTATGTAACAACCACCATATCTACTTAAGAAAATAGAACTTAGACCGTTGTTCCTACTTTTCTTATATTTATATTAGCCCTAGATAGCTTTAGCTTTGATTAGTATAGCTTCAACTGCACGATAAGTCACTGCACATATCAGCTTGTGTCCTTCCAAACTTTTAATATTTTACACATACTTAAAAGCGTAATTAGGATTTAACTTCTAAATGAAAGTTGTAGACCCTTCTCTTAGGAAAACAATCGCTCAAGATTCATCTTATTTGGATCAAGGACCAATTTACTATGAATTTTATAAAAACAGTATGCAATTCCCGAGTTCCATATGACCAGTTTTGGAAACTCAAAATTTTGAGCTATTTAAACTCAGAATCAGCTTTTGGTGTAAACTACAAAGATGTAGTAGACACTTCAAGCTTTCCAACCATATATTACACGTCTAAAAAAGACCAACGATGATTTTATACGAATTTTACAAACAGACTGTATTTTCTGATCATCCCCTTCACAACAGCTACGAATTTTACAAACAACCCTATTGAGTTCTATTCCATTTGATTTGCAAATAACACCAATATTTCAACTCATCTTAATTGACTTTATAAACATAAAAACAATATATTTTGACCTCATATATGCAATCCACCATGTGAGCCCTAAAATTAAAACTTCAAAGTGATGCATATTCAATACAAGAGTTTAACATACCTTGGTTCTATATTCTAATGGTGATTTCAATCCTCAAATAAGTTTGAATCCTTCAATCTTCTCCCAATTTCAAACCTAAAACATATTTCAAATCCAAAGATGAAACGTTGACCTTAGATAAGAATTTCTAGCTTAGAAAGACTAGAAATTCTACACATACCTTGAATTTTTGAACCTAAATCTCCTAACCTTCAACTAATTTGATGGTTCTTCCACTTGATTGAAGCTTGATGATGGAGTTCTTAGAAAATGGAAGAAACCGTATAAAGAGGAAGAAGAAGATAAAGTTAGGTTACAAATGATTTTCAAGAAAACTAGTGTTCGACATCGCGCGTTGCACGATTATCAAATTTTATGTTAACGAAAAATGTAACAATTGTTTTAATTAACTATTTTTATAAATATGGAATTTGTTGCAAGTTCATATACAACAATTTATTTTAGATAAAAAAAGGTTTTGAACATATTCAATTAATAGAGTTATGAAAATTATTATTAATTATCATAATTTAAATATTGATATATAACATTAATGACGTTGTTTAAAATAAATCAATACAGAAAATTGAAAATCAAATCAAGAATGATTTAGGATAACCAAGACTCATCACTACAATTTTTTGTAAAACAGAAATAACATTTATACAAAATATATCAATAGTTGTTGAATAAAATTAGATTATCAAATATTTATATTGTTATTAAAATAAGGCAACTCAAATAATCTTCATATTAAAAACCAAATAATATGATTTTTTTTTAAATTATAATCATCTTTTAATAAAACGACAACACATATTTAGATATAATAAATTGTTTATATTTATCAACATTATTACATTTTTATTTAAAAAAGGACATAGAACTCGTTAAATTTTATGATTTTTTTATATCAATAATCTACCTCGTTTTTCATTTACTCGTTGGGTTCTTTGCTTTCTACATTTTATTCTCCCTCATCAACAATTCATTGATTTTAACTTTTTTGGCAGTGTGGATCGAAATTTACATTGATATATGTGCCATATGCATGATCTCGATTATATAGATTGTCAAACATCTTAATTTTTTTCACTTTTCTTGTGTAGAGGTGATTTACCAGCTTCATTTTCTAAATCGATTGTCTTTGATACATTTTTTATAGGTATCGATCTAATTAGATTGGAGCAAAATCTCAATGTTGGAATTGTTAACTAATATGAAACAATTTAATTAAATTCACAAAATGAAATTAATCTACTTTTGAACACGATTCAAAATCATTGAAGGCCAAAAATCAAACTCTGAAGAATATTAGCTGATTTACATTCTCCTTAAACTTTGATTCTTCAAATGAAACACAAAAAACATATATTAGTCATCAAGAAGCAAATATAAAAATTAAGATCTACTGTCCTTTATGAGTAACAATGTAATATCAAAATAAATAAAAAAATTAATTTTTTTAGCATTGTGGGTTAAACTCATGATAAAAAAACATAGAAATGAGAATAGGATAATAATAAAAATAACAAAATAGACAAAATCAAGAATGCATTGAAATTGAAGGAGTATTCAAATAAATATTTATGCGTAATAATAATATGCGTGTTTTGATGAGAAAGTTTTGATATTCTTCGACATATTTAGCGTTCTTTAGACAACTTATGTTTTATTGTGCCGCTTACTACCCAAAAATGACAACATAAAAAATTTATAAAGTTAACACAATACCAAATAACTTGACAATAAACAAAAATTCATAACAAATATTGATATTTTAGCAAAACAAATAGTGAGAGAAAATATGTTAGAAAGAGAGATTGAGAGGTGGGTTGTTGGGTGACAAAAAAGTTAAAAAACCAATAACAGCCAACAAAAAAAATAAAAAACCACTTATGCTTAAATAAGTGAAAATTAATGATTAAAATAAATAAAGGAAAACAAATGATTAGTAACATAAATAAAGGAAACTAAAAAATTAATTTACATAAATTACAATAAAAAATAATTAACTAAAATAAATAATTGAAAAATAATATTTAATAACATAAAAAAAAAAGACAAATGGTTACTAAAAAGACTCTCATTTTTAATGAAGATATAATTTACATATAAGAAAAAAAAAACTCTTAGATATTCAACATTTTAAAAATCAAATAAAATTTAATCATGACTTAATGCATTCACGGTTCTTTTTATATCAAAAGTAAAAGACAACTCATACATTAACAATTCTTGCCATCAAACTCACAATTGCTAGTTGTTGTGTCTTTCGTTCATGACTGCCATCGACAAAAATTTGCTACCGTTGTATTTGCTATCGTTGTCCCTTTTCTCCTTTTAGCTATTACTAAAACATGACCCCAAAATAACAGGCCTCAACTAATAAACATAAAAAATGTGATATTATTCTTTTGATATGATTGTCGAAAGGCGCAAACAATAGTAAACTAAAACTTGATCATAATTAAAGGAGTCATTTGAATCGACATATAGAGACGAATACCACATTTTTCTCAACGTTCAAATAATGTATGTTCGAATGTGGGTTTGGTAGGTAAGATGATGAGAAGCACTATAGAGACTTACATGATGTTGTGAGATCTGAGTCTTCCATGGTTTTGGTATGGAACGGGTTGCCGAAGTTTTAACGATTTGGAGCTTCCATGGTTTTCGGTGTGGAATTAGTGGATTGAGTTTTGGAGTAGAACATTAGATATTTGAAGGGGAAAGATATAATGTTTAAGGGTGGTGGGGGATGTGAAGAGTCTAAAAACAATCAAGACTAATTAAGACCATTAACTAATCTTTAATTGATTGGCAAATCTACAAAATTAAGAAAATTCTAAATAGTAGAAAATTTGAGGAAGAACCATTTAGAAAATAATGGATTGTGAGTGTGCCATGTCATACCTCCACATCTTCCTTTTATATATATATATATATATATATATATATATACATACTAGTTATGTACCCGCGTAATGCGGCGGGGATACAAAATTTGAATAAATATCAGCCAAATTACATAATACAATTATAGACTTGGAATCACGTGAGACCATCTTGTTTTCGTAAGATCACATTTTTACTCATGAAATTCACAACAAAACACTGTAAAGGTTCGATTTTTTTTATTTTCACAATGTTTGGCTATGAAGTTTCAAGTGTAAATATGTGGTCGCATAAATTCTCATAAAAACATGCCGGTCTCATGTGAACCCAACCTTACAATTATATTTTCACAAAATAACACTAAGAAAAATTGTGATAAGAGTGAAATATGTATTGTGAAGGCATACTTCATGTATCAAAGCTTATCATGCTACCACAATATCAACCCATGAACACAAATTATTAGAAGAATAGCTATTAAAATATAAAAAAACTTCTCTCTTTTTCTTGTGGGTAAATAAAGGTGTATGAATCAGCTATGTGCAAGGCTTAATACTCCGGCAAACCATGAATGGCACAAAGTTATCACAAGTAAACAACAATGACAATAAGGGCTTTGAGAACACCTAGTTTGGAATCCGTGGACAATGAGATTTTCAATGCATCCACATGAGCGTTTTTAATGTAAAGTTTTTTTTACAGCAACTAAATAATTTATTACCAACCAAATCAAATTACAAGGAAAAAACAAGCAGACTACTGCCAAAGTGAAGACACAGCAGCAGCCGCAAAACATAAAGTTTGTGAGAAGCAAATGCACACACACAACGAACAACAACGCGGTTAAAGAAAAAAAACAGGAAACAAAAAATCTACACCCAGTCAAATAGCAAACGGCACCCCATAGTGGTTGATCACGAACACCAAAGCAGTCCAGAAAACAACTTAATCTGGACAACCCCTTTAAACGACCTCCACACAGCAGGTTTTACACTGACCTGTTAAATAATCTGCAGCCTTCATTCTGCAACCCCTTACTGTCATCCAGCCGCAGACGCTACCTTCTTACAGAATTATATGGGACTTCTGCCAACTCTGAGTTGATCCTTGACGCCGTCACCATTTACCTATGCACCCATCACTGTTGAAGTATAACGTAAAGTATAAGAAGTCATCAGCATTAAGATTGGATTGAACTATAAAATCCAAAAATATACATAAAAACTATCGACATTTCTAATGCATGCACCGTTGCTTATAAGAAGATTGAAAGAAAATCATGAAGAATAAATAAATATTACCGGAAATCATTTACTTCACATCTCATTTGAGGACCAAAATAATGGTATAAATTAGAACCAAAATGAGAAGATATGAAGTAGAAGCCAAATCGTTCAATAATCAAATTTGATGCTGAGACAAATTTGTTGCGACAAAGAAATAATGGTGATCTACATTTGAAATGAGTAAAAAAGCCAATTAAAATAGAATCGTATATGTTCAAGCTAAACCAAGCCTATTAGTCTTGAACATATCTTACATCAATTCATTTAACCAACCATGAATCATTTATTTGTTTCATTGGTTTTGATGTATTGCAATCAAAAAGCTAAAGCATACAATTAATCCCGTCTTTTTGTCAGATACGCTTGAGCTCCAATAAGCAGTCAATGCAAAACCCCATTTCTTTTGGGTTGCAAAACAATCCCGTCGTGAATAAAATCAAAACGTCAATCAAAATACCCAATGGCACCGGGATTAGGGTCTATTTGTTTTGTTTTCCAATTTATTGTTCGATGTCTATTGCGACCCTTTCGATGTTAACTTCAGCACATCCATCGAGATCGTTTCCAAAGATCGAAGAAAAGCCTCATAACCTCGTGAATCCTCCTTGTATCACTTTTTCATCCCCTCAATTTCTTAAATTACAAAAAAGATTCGATATAATGGCAAATCACCAGGATAAAACCAAGTTTTCCCTCTTTATAAAATAGGTATTTTTCAGCATCATAGCAACTTCACTTTACTAAAAGTATGATCAACAAAAGATCATTCAAAAACACAAACCAAAAGATAATGATGAACAAATTAAGAGTCCACTAAATGCCATTAAATGAAGGATATATGAAGTTGCTGCAAAATTAAGTAAAAATAATTTTGTTATCTAGTTTCAATTCACAAGCATAATTGAAGTTTCTAAAATGAATTTTTAAATAAGTCTCAGACTCGGTAGTTTATAAAAAACGTCACTGAACCTAATTTCAAAACATATTTCTAAATGAACTTTAGACATCCAAGGAAGGAGCAAACCTGGCAAACGCAAAAGCTCTTAGGCGGCCACTGCGTATGTCTATGAGAAACACACCTTAAAATTAAGCATCAAACAACAAATCAAAACCAAGGAATATCAAAATTCAAAAATAAGCTTGATATAGAATGAAAACCGCTAAATCAGAATTCAAAAATAAGTTTGATATAGAATGAAAATTGCTAAAATCAAAATTCAAAAATAGTAAATTGTAAATTGTAAAGTGAGATACAAAAGGTTTATGTTGAACATCACCAATCTAAAAAATCCAGATAGTCTGAATGCCAAATAACTAACAACTTAGTAAAGATAAGCATACATCTTAAAAAGAACATGGAAGTAAAGACTAAACTAAGAATTAAACACCATCCTATAGTAGCCGGTAGAAGCTTATTAGTAAAATTGTTGACAACCACTCAAATGTTAATAAAAATTTCATGAATCCAAAATTGATTTAGGGCAAGAAAAGTAAAGACGGGGTTTCACAATATAGACATTACCGTTGTTGGTAAAAGCGTTTGGAAAATTTGAGTGTTCTGATCAATATGATGTGTATACATAAAATGACAAGAAAAAGAAATGTGGGATTAAAAGAAAGCTAATGCATAACCCCCAAATATTAATAGCGAGTCAATCCATCTGTTAATATGTCTGTATATATACATGCATATATAATAGAAATAATATAAGAGAGTAGAGAGCACGTACATAGGTTAGTTCTGGTCGAGATAAACCTTCGGGTTTCAGAAAGTCGATATATTTAAACCAGAAAAGATAAACCTTCTGGTTTTAACCAGAAAATCGATGTATTTAAACCAGAAAATCGATCAATACACTGAAACCTACAAATCGATACATCGAAACCAGAAAATCGATACATCAAAACCAGTAAATCGATACATTGAAACCTAAAATCGGTATATTAAAACCAGAAAATCGATATATTGAAACAATAGGAAAGGAAACCGACATACCTGTGTGACTGATGGGGGAGACGCAGACATTAGAGAAGATGAGTCCAGCCAGGGGCACCTTGAAATATAAACTGCAGGATGATCTTACTGTAGAAACTTAAGAAACATGGACTAAATCGAAAACCGATTGCAACATGGTAAAAAGATGAAGAAACAACCGACTATAAGCACCCAGATAAAAAAAAACCCGTGAATCGTCGAGAGATGGAGTTCCTTTACAGAAATCATAGACAATTAAGTTAAAATCAGCCTCAATCACAATATAAATGTATGAGAAATGGCAAAGAAACAACCTTGGGTGAACAAATCGATCATAAAGAGAAATATCAAAGAAATCGGAGAACAATCCGTATACTTGTGAAAAACCAATCAGAACTTCTGTAATCGTCGATAAAAGAGAGAGGAATGACATGTTGTCGATAAGAGCGATAACCGCAAGTAAAAAAACCTGCATCTCGAGAGCCTTAATCGTCGTCTTGGGTGCTGTGAATCGATGGAGAAGATGTAGGGTTATGAACATGGGAATGGGAAAATGGAATGTCTTGGGGTTGTGAATCTGAGTTTGAAAGGCTTTATGCATTAGTAGAGTTGTACTTTAGGCATTTTATGTTGTAATTAAGAGATTAAGAAATTTTAAGAGATCGTGCATTAAAAAGTAGTACATTATGCTTAAAATGTTGTTTTTAAGAAAAAAACAAATTTGTTTTATTAAGTAGTATAGATAGATTAGAGAGTACTAGAAGAGTATTCGCGCTATGCAGCGAGATACATCTCAGTTTTAGGTTTCATTTTAATTTTTGTCTCTATCGATGTTCTAATGGTTTTATGTGGTTTTAAAAAAACGATTTTAATGTTTCATTTAAAAGTTTTTTTTATGTAATTTCTCTAATTCAAATTTTTTATCATAATTAAATTTAGGTTTAATAACGAATATAACATTTTATATAGATGATAATTAAGTATTTTGTTAAAACTTAATGATTATCTTAATTATATTTTATATTTTTTATATTTAAAATTTGATGTTTATCTTGTATTTGATCATACTTATCTGTAGTTAGTTACACGGATTTAGAAATGAAGCTTTAATAAGTTGTACTTACGCATAATTTATTTATAATCTTGAAAATTAAGTAATTAGCATTAAACAGCAGTACCTAAGGCTTAAAAAGTTGTTTTTAAGAGTTTTTGGTCAAATGCTTTATAATATAGTATAGATTTATATGTTCCAAGTTTTCATTTTGACCCCTCAAGTCTAGATTCTCATCTATATTCGCAAATTGGTATAAGCTTAACATTTTAAGTTAAGTTTAGTTTCAATTTGTACATATATGACCCCTTATATGATATTTCATTACAATTAAGTCTGAGGTACAAGTCGATAATGCATTCAATTTCTCATACAAATCCATATACTTAGATTAGCCGGTAACAAAATCTAGGGTATTATACTTTTTCTTCTCCGAGTTTATCTAAATGTCACTACTTTTGTAATATATACAGGTCCACAATGATGCCCTAGCTAAAAGACAAAAAAAAATCAAATTCATCTAGTTTACCGTCGTAATTGTA
Source organism: Silybum marianum (assembly GCA_036898165.1). Lineage (NCBI taxonomy): Eukaryota > Viridiplantae > Streptophyta > Magnoliopsida > Asterales > Asteraceae > Silybum > Silybum marianum. The sequence goes on along the minus strand of CM072542.1, from coordinate 19,051,032 downwards.
GACCTAGCTGTTGCAATTGTAAATCTGTATTATTTTTTGTCTTCTAGCTATATCCGTAATATAACGGACTTGGATATTGCAAAAGTAATGACATTTGGATAAACCAAAGAAAACAATGATTAAAAGACCAATTTAAATATGTGAAATGGTCATTTGAGTAAATATCTCAAACAATGGAACCACAAATAACATATGTCTCAAAAGGGATAAACTTTTGATAATTTTATATTAATTATTTTGTATGATGATCAAGTTTGTAGTAATTGGCATGAAAGAGGTTATTTGACCGGTAAATAATCAACTATTTAAAGCCGAAAATAATGTTCTAAATGACGTAAGGTGTAACATAGTTGACCAAGCCAAAAAGTCACAACAAAGATCTCACCCTTGCTATTTTCGTTTTGTAATTCTCGACTAGCACCTTGCTGGTGTTTTAATAAAATGCCGCCGTTCTAAAAAAGAGAAGTCACAACAAAGTCTCAAATAATTTTCAAAGTTTGAGTTAAAAGCCCAAGATGTGTGTATTTTAGAAGCTATTTGGTTGTTGTTTTTATTAAGTCCTACATGAATAAAATTGTCCATAAAATCGTGAAGTTTTTTTGTTTAGAAGGGATTTTTTTCATAAATAAAATGAGTGTTTTCTAATTGGAAGAGGTAAGTTTGGAAAAAACCTTTTTTTTATGTGCATAAAGGCCAATTAAGAGACTTATTGAATAAGTCACTTTATATATTATTAAGTCATTATCGAACAATCATGTATAACTGACTAAATAAAATAAGAATTTTATCAAGCTGCTAACAAACAAACCCTTAAGCGTACATGTTTATACTATAAGTCAATATAAATATAAAAGTTGAAATAAAAGATAAAGATCAAGAAAGGGTCTTGGCGTTGGCGACACTAAACCTTAAACTACCCCTATTGAAGTTAACAGGAAATAGGACGTGTTTTACTGATATGGTGTGTGTTTTAAAGCATTGAACATAAATATGTAACACAAATACATATTATCTAGAAGATTTTTTTTAATAAACTCGAAAAATAAACAAGGTTTATAAGTTAGATTATTATGGTCAAACATAACCTGAAAACTAAATGTTAATGGTTGAAATTTATATAAGTAAATAATTATTTTAAATACTAACAGTTATATTGAGATATATATATTTATTAACATTTATGAGGCATTATTGTCATTTATAGTACAATTCAAATATGTAATTATTATGCTTATCTTCATATGATCTATGTCTAATGAATCATATAACATATTGTTAGGTGTTTTATCATTGTCTTTTATGTTATTATTTGTTATATATTTATTGTCAAAGTAGATGTGACACTTTATAAATTTTCTTATAAACAATTTGTTATTTAATACATTTTATTCAATCAGTTCATGACATTTATGTATATTTAAAAAAACATTTTGTTATTTCACCTTAATTGAACTATTACAAAGAAAAAATTTCAAAAAGAAATTCAAAATTATTATGGTAAAAGAAATTGAATAAATAAATGAAAGAAATTGAAACAATAAAGGAAGAACCAACGAACACCGTGTGGATGGGTTCGACACAAGAGGGGCCAATTTGTCCATCAAATGATTAAAAGATGGGTGTATAATAAATCAACAAAGAATACCTATTTGTAGGGCTACACCATCGATTTAATTGGTCGGCATACCTTATATGAAAAAAGTAAAACCAATTACTTGATTTGAATGAGGTCAAAATCCAATTGATGCCTAAATTTTACAAGCCAAAATATGAGGGGCGAGTTCAATATGAATTACGATTGTGGGGTTCATACACTATTTATAATGAATAACACAACAATCAATATGAATAACACACAGAATGATACATTTAGTATGAATAATCGTTGGGCGCAGATGACATATATCGCACTCTCCTTTGTCCTCACATGCACCATAGAAAATGAATTTTCATTTGAATTTTCATCAAAATTTGGAATAATTGATTAATATATGAAGTTTACCGTCCAACCTAATCCGGAAAATGGGACCTATAACTTGATTTGTATTAGGCCAAAATCCAATTGATACCTAAACTTTACAAGCCGAGATATTGAGGTCGAAAATTGGTTAGTCCCAAATCAACCTAACGGCCTAACCTAATGAAAATCTACACATGGATTTAATTGTCAGCCCAATCCAATCCAAAGCAAAACAAAAACAGACCCAATAATTTGGGCCAAAAACCCAATTGATAATTTTACAATCCCCAAGATACATGGATTGAAAATAGGGTAGGTCTAAATCAATGCAACACAATGAGATTGGATCAGACAACATAGTTCCGACTCAACTATTAACATAGTATTTATCGTGGTTAATATATATACTTTTGTTCTAAATATTTATTTATATGATATACTTTTATCATCTAGTTATTTATCTTTGATTGTATAGAAGCTTGAGAAAACTTTGTCTAAATACAATGTGTCATCGCCAACCACTACAACAAAGTGGAAGTACTGGTCTAGTTAACAAGTATAATACAACCAGTTAATAATGATTCAAACCATATGTAAGGTAAAAACAATGTCAAACATAAATATTAAGACACAAATATATATAGTCGTGGCACAAAAATGATGCATAGATTTAACCAAATAAGCAAATCCCTTAAATAAGTGAAAAAGGTTTAAGGAAATCACACAAATAGTTATATTATCAAGTTAACATTAAATAAATATCAATAAACTAAGAAAGTTTTGAAAAAACTAATTGCGATTTAAGAATGGGAACCCAGACCGGAGGTTAGAAGACGAGTCAAGGTCAGGGTTGAGAGACGACCGCCTATAGCAATGGTGGGCGTTGGCGGCACTGTGCGTCGTAGGTGAGGAGCAGAAGACCAGTCGGCAATCGTGAATCGTGAGGTTAGAGATGAAGTGAGAGGTCAAGACCAATAGTAATTTTTTAATGAATCTACTAAACTCTATTTAACTAATGGTCTGCCCTAGCCCCTAGCCACCACCACTCTCTTTGTACAGCACTAGAGCCACCCTATAAGTCACATAATGTACGTTTTTTTAAATATGATTATGGTAGGATGGATTTACTAAATAATAACCCAACGAAATCCTATTTTAAATATAAAAAGTATGTTTCATAAGTTAGAAAATAAACATACGAAATTTTGGTTGTTTGGCCTAAAACCTAGACGCAGCGTACAATTCTTGTCCGAGTCGGCTTCTAAACCCTTCTTCTGTACAACGGACTCGAAACATTTCTTCTTCCGGCTCCGACTGGTCGGTGGTAGAAGAAAACAGGTCTCCGGTAGAGAGCTAATCGTCGGAATTAGATAGAGAGATGGGAATGTCGGTGCAGGTGACGCCATTGTGTGGAGTGTACAACGAAAACCCATTATCATATCTGGTTTCCATCGATGGCTTCAACTTTCTTATCGACTATGGTTGGAACGATCACTTCGATCCCTCCCTTCTTCAACCTCTATCCAGGTTTTTCTTTCTTTGCTTTTGTAGTTCCCGCTTTCGCATTTTGAATTCTTAAGTTCACCAAGAATTAGCGAGGGGAAAATTAAATGCGGATTTATTGCGGTCAAATAGACGAGCATTGTTGAAGTTATTGGAACAAACGTAATTTGAAGTTAAATTACTAGTCATCTATTGTTATAGGAGTTAATATGAAGTATGTGGAATCAGTTCAAGTGTCTATCAGGGTCTCTGAAGGGTTGCTATTAACAGTTACTTGAGGGTCTGTATGAGTTATAAATAGATAATCAGAGTCTGTGGTATTTTCATAAAAAAAGTAATAAACACAAGACTCTCTCTCTCTCTCTCTCTCTCTCTCTCTCTGTCTCTCTTTCTCTAGCTATATTCTCTATCTCGTTCTTCTTCCATTCTCTTCTATTTCTCCCCAGTTGGACATTTAATTCGAGGTTGTTTCTGGTAAGCGTAAAGCTTACTGTTACATTGGTATCAGAGCCCTTTCTTGGGCAATTTCGTTAGGGCTTCAGAACTGGCACCTGCCACAAGAAAAGCGGTAGCCATGGAAGACCACATCAAGTCGTTGGAGCGGAAAATTGAAGCTCAAAACGATAATATGGCAAAGATGATGCAGACATTGATGGAAGTGACCGAAAAACTGAAAGTATCAGAGGCAAATCGAAGGGGAGATCCTTCAAAGGGTGGCGATGTTGGATCTAGTTCATCAAGGATTGGTCCATATGTTCCCAAACTTGAATTCCCTAAGTTTGATGGAAATAATCCCAAGATATGGATAAAGAAATGCAATAGATATTTTGATCTTTGCAAAGTTGCAGATGATCAGAAGATGGATTTGGCATGTTTGAATATGGTAGACAAGCCTGAGAGTTGGGTGAGTAGCTATCTTGCAGTCAGGAGGAATGTGGATTGGTCAGAATTTATCATTGATCTGTGTGTAAGGTTCAAAGATGATAGTGATAGAAACATTGTTGAAAAGTTTAATAAGTTGCAACAAACGAGAACGATCGAAATGTATGTTGACGAGTTTGAAGATTTGAGATCCTTAATGCTTCAGCAGAATCAGGTATTACCCGATTCCTACTTTCTTGAAAGTTTTATTGGAGGACTTAAAGCAACATTGAAACCATTTGTTCGAGCCTTTAAACCAAAATCTCTAGCTGAAGCAATAGAATACACCAGGCTCCAGGAGGAGAGTTTGGAAGCAGCAAAACTGTTCTACAATCCTAAACCCTCATTTGTTAACAACTCCAAGTCTGTGGCTAAGCCTTCGACCGGTAATTCTTCATCTTTACCTGGTCTTCTTCCAACCCACCCCCTGCTTTCAAACTAAACCCAACACAATCTAATTCCGCTAAGACGATTCATAAACCGCAGACTACGTTACCGGTCGGCCAAGAGAAAAACAACAAAAAGGGTTGTGTTACTTTTGTGATCAACCATATGAAAGGGGACATAAATGTTATTTGAAACAATCTCAATTGTTTACTGTCGAAATTCCTGGCGTAGATGAAGAAGAGGAAGAAATTTGGGAAGAGCAGTGTTTTGAGGTTAACATGGACCCTTGCATTTCGATAAATGCGCTAAGCGGAAGTCATAGTTTCCAGACGATGAGAGTAAACGGGTATTATGACAGAAATCCCTTACACATTCTGATTGATACAGGAAGCACTCATAACTTTCTGGATTTGCAGTTTGCACAAAAGTTGGGACTCAAGTTAGGAGAAATTAAGCCTCAAGCGGTTTCAGTGGCAGGTGGTAATCACTTAGCATGTCAATATGTGTGTAGAGATTTTTCTTGGAAGCTACAAAACTCTGAATTTCGATCTACTGTACTTCTTATTCCGTTGGGAAGTTGTGATATGGTTTTGGGAATTCAGTGGCTCAGCGATTTGGGAATTGTTCAATGGAATTTCAAAAAACTTCTCATGGAGTTTACATATAAGGGCCATCACCATAAATTGAAAGGAGTATTGCCGAAAGGCGTGAAGTCTTTTCTTTGTCAACATTCCGAGCAAGTTATGGCAAATGCAACTCAATTGTGCTTGTTTGTGTTCCAAAATTTTCTATTCTACCCCTAACTATGAGATGGAGAAACTCAACTCATTATTGCCTCTTATTGAGGGTAAAATTGTCATTTGGTTAATTAGAAAGTGTAATAATTACACATTTTTAAAACCATGCCTTTTTCATCGTGGACATTTATTTTGGGACAGAGGGGGTAGCATATAGCTTTTAAAGGTGGTTCACAGTTTACACACTTGTTGGTAAGACTTGGTAACATTTTTGGCACCCCCCCTCTCATGTGGGTTTATTGCGGTTCTGATAATTATGAGATGAAGAAGTTAGGTTGACATTGCATTTTCATGTTCAGGGTTGAAGATGGAATCCCACCTCTTGTTGATTCAGTAGTTGCAGGTGCCCTAGCATCAGAAAAATGATGGAATCCCATCTCTTGAAGATGGAATCACACCTTAGATTGATACCTCTCTGGTGTTTTCGGGACCAATGGCCAAGTTTTATTGTCCCATCATATCTGTAGAAAAAAAAGAAAAAAAAAGAAGAAAAAGAAGAGAAAAAAAGAAAAAAAGAAAAAAAAAGAAAAAAAGAAAGAAAGAAAGAAAAAGAAAAAAGAAAAAAAGAAAAAAAAAAGAAAAAGAAAGAAAGAAAAAGATATAGACTACAAGTGATCATCTTCTACCAGAGAAATATCAACAGAAAAACAGTTTGAAACATTCATTGGCGGATTTCAAACCTGGGAACATTCCTTGGGGAATTTCAAACAGTATACATGTAGATTATACAGTTCGGAGAATCCGAGGTAGTCTTTGTTCTTGATGTTTATTTTCCCCATTCTTTTCCTTTAGCAAGTATAACTATATAAGAGATACTTCCAGTCCTTCATTCTTATTACCATCCATCGATGTTAATGCTCTGTTATGCTAGATATGCCCTTCTCTGAATAATTATTACAAATTGCAAATAGTTGGTATATACATTCTTTGATGTGTGTGAAAAGTGTGTTTACACTTTTTATGGGGACGGTTATGATTTCTCTAAAATAGCGCAAATCTTTAGACTTCCTATAATCAGCTCACCTTCCTAGCAGATTATTTACTTTGTTTTAACATACAGATTCAAGTGAATTTTTGCAGACTGTAGTCAACCCATCTTTTTGATTTATTGTTAGGGTGGTTGTTTTTCTACAATATATACATATATATATATATATATATTTATAAGCAAACTGGTTATACTACTTATGGAAAAATTAAGAAGTGCATTTGGCAAGATGAAATAGGAACCAGGGAAAAGTAAATTACCAACCCTCTATATATATTTGTGCATAAGCCAATTGTCAGTATATGGGAAAAAACAGTTGTCGATCGATGGAGACATCTACGAGTTGTGAATCGATGGAGGGAGGAGTAAATAGAACTTTGTATGATGCCATCATCTTTGTCAGGATCGAGAATGAAGATGAAAAGGGGGATGTGGAGGAGTAAGAGAGGAAGGGTAAAAGGGGAATAAGTGGGCTGATAAACAGCTGAGATATGGCTTGATTTTTTTTAGGCTGACCAAATAAGCTTCTTTTTTAGCCATTAAGCCACTTCCGAATAACTTCATATAGCTTACTTAGAATAAGGTGTAAGCCTTATACAACCATTTAGCTCTTTCCAAACAGCCTCCAACACCGACTCCCTTCATATATTCCACTCACCCAAATCTCTCTACCCTATCCCCATCTAAATCTTTACCAATCTCCATCTGTCATAACAAATCCCAATTGCCTTTGAGCTACTTTTACCATCTAAATCTATTAATTCTGAGATGGTCGATATGTTAGTACAATGACACTAGAATATATAAAATCACCCATGGAGCAATAAGATGTTAGTACAATGACACAAGTCAAAGTTCAATCTTACCTAATTACTTGATGCTGAAGTAAACGTTGAGATTTCTGAAGTGCCTGCTTCCAAGCAGTTTCATCATTCTGTTTGTTCATTGATGGAATGTCTAGCCCATACCTTGACATACCCAGAGGTACCATCGACTTTCCAGCTATCACTCGCTAGTTGAGTGCATTTTTCTTTAAGATTCTTCTATCTTTGTCCTTAATAGGCACTTTGTGAATATTGATGCATCCTTATATATATATATATATATATATATATATAGGGGTGGGTTCAAATGTGAACTCAAATTTGATTATGAACGTGAGGACAAATGAGAGCGCGACACGTGTCCCATTCAGTCCTAATATACAAAGAAATATTCAGACTGATTATAGTGTTTATTCAGTCTGAATGGCACTATTCAGACTGAATAAATACCATATTCAGTCTAAATATTTCTTTGTATATTCAGTCTAAATAATATACATTCAGACATGTGTCAAGCTCTCATTTGTCCTCATGTTCACAACCAAATTTGAGTTCACGTTTGAACTTTCCTCTCTCTATATGTATATATTTCATTAGATTTGTTTGTAGATGGCTTATTAATTTTATATCTTTCTGATCGACAATTGGTTTTTTTCCCATATATTACATTCAAAATTGTTGACTTCTATTTATTATAGTGTCCATCTTGAACTTCTCTATTCTGCTATCAGATTGATGGCTGAAATGAATGTGGAGAAGAAACACAAGTCACAGAACGGATAAACTAAAACTTCTGAAGGTAGAAAGCAGCTTACCAGTGTGAGGGTTATTCAACGGAACCTTGTTTACATTGTGGGACTGCCTCTAAATCTAGCAGATGAAGATGTATTATGCTTTCTCTATTACCTCTCTTGATTTTCTTCCAGAAATTCACAATTGGAGTATTAATTAAGCCTCTCCATGTTTTATGAGCCAACTTCTGCAGCGAAAGGAATATTTTGGTCAGTATGGGAAGGTTCTAAAGGTTTCTATATCTCGGACAGCAGCTGGTGCCATTCAACATTTTGCAAACAATACTTGTAGTGTGTAAGTTCAATTCTCTTTCTCACATGGATAGTTGAAATTTGATCTAGTTCAATGTTCTTGGGAGTTGGGTGTTTATTACTTTCTGATTCCATCACGATCAGTGGCGGATCCAGAAATATTTCCAAGTGGGGGAACCTTTAAGGTCCGCAAGGTCGTTTGATATGTTTTTATCCTAATTCTACCGTTTCGAAGAATTTTTAAGGTTTCTTGGTTAATTTAAATAGATTTCTATGTTTTTTTTGTAGATTTCGAGAAACTTTTCATGTTTTTTGGATGATTTTGAGAGGTTTTTTGATTGATTTCTAGAGTTTTTTTTTGGTTTTTTAATTGATAACAAAACTTAATTATTAAGCTTTCCATCCTTAAATTTCATTTATGTTAAGTGTTAACTCGTGAATTTCTGTAGATTTTGCTCTCTCTTCCTTGCATCTGGTTGCTTTTGAAGAGGCCTTGGGGAAGACCAGACAAGTAGCCAAAAGGAACAAAAACAGCTTGTGAAAAGCTTCGTGTTGAAAGCCTTTGCTATTATAAAAAGTGTGAATGTTGTCGGTAAGAACCTTTTGAAATCTATTACATTATATCCTCTGTTTTTTGGGTATACGTCATTTTCAAGTTCCTTTATGATCTCACTTTATCTCCAGTAAGAAAGTGAATGTATAAATAGTTTGTCTTAGTGGTTTTACAAACATGACATATATCCATTTATGCGTTAATCAAGTAAATGGAATCTTTTAGTAAATCAATGGTGGAAACTCTAGGTTTAGCGACATTTTTAGAAACAATTTGTTTATTTTTATATCTAGTTTTTATAACCAACTTTGGAAGTATATTTGATATGTTTACAATTGGGTCAACCAGGACGGATCGTGGGTTTTGCTTGATGAACTTAATCAATCTGTGTTGGAGGTGTGTCTTGAACTCTTGATCTCGATATTCACTCAAAAAGTTATCGGTTTGATGTATGTACTGACATATTTATTGGAATTAGGGCTTGAATGAGCACAAGTTTTTATTCCGAAGTTGGGTCATACTTTCTAGTGCCCTGCATTTTGCTTGTCAAAACCCTTCCCATCATTCCTAAATCTTTTCTCAATCGTTTTACTAAGGTCTTGCTTGTAACAACCTATTAAGACACCTTATTTATTAGCTTATTCTAAAAGGAATAGATTATTTATGAAATGTTTTGACATCATTTCAGGTATATGTTGATGAATTGGTTGAGGAAAACCATATTTTCATTTGCCGGTTTTTTCTGGTTGTTTATCGTATTCATTAAGACAGATTGGTGAGTTGTGTTTCTTCGATCTTCGTTTCCTTCATTGTATGTCTGTCCGGGATTCAGCGTCTTGTTATCAAGACCTTCGTTTCCCAACCCTAGAGCTCTAGGGATTCTAGGAGTACGATAGAGAAACAGCATCGGGAATTCGACTCACTAATTTATGTCATCTAATGATATGATGGCAACCTTCAGTGCTGATGATGGGTTGTTTGTAGCATGTTAGAAACAATTTGTTCTTTTTATATCTAGTTTTTATAACCGACTTTGGAAGTATATTTGATATCCTTACAATTCTAGTTCATGACTAACTGAACTACATAGCTTTCACTGCAACAGGAGAGCAAATTGATATTGAATCAGTCAAACTTTTTGACGAAGGAAATACATAGCTGAGGTGTTGTTTAGTGATTGCATGGATACGAATAATGACTTTGGGATTCATCCATCTATAAGGGAAGATGGGGAGCTTCCATCTCTAAGCTCAACCACAATTATTTTGAATGAAAAAAAGAGAAAAGAAGGGAAAAAGAAGGAAAAAAAGAGAAAAAGAAGAAGAAGTAAAAAGAAGAAAAAAAGATGAAAAAAAGAAAAAATATACGTGGTGGACGGGGATAAAAAATATTTTTTTGACTAACTTGTTTATCTGCAGGTACATTGTTTGGGGTTTGGGAATGGTAAAATGGGATGAAGTAACAAGGGAGTGGAGGGTAGAGGAGATAGGTTGTGTCTTGTTCTTGCACTGGAGACATAAGGAGGTTCCTTTGGAGTATTGGATGTTTGACTGGGTTACATTTAGTTTGGTGCACAGGGTAGTTGAGTTGAGGTTGTGTATATTATGGAAGGGGGGTGGGGGTATATTTTGGTGTCACCAAGTTCAAAAAGGAATGGTTATTTGATTTCATTTTGGATTATGCTTCATTTCTTAGATTGTGGGTAGCTTATATTCTTTTGGGGCTATTTTGGGAATTGTTGTTCTTGTACTTTGTTCGTTGCCCTTTGTATATGCTAAACGCCTCATCTATGGTTTTAATTGGGAGTTATAAGGATGGTATTAATTCATGTCATAGCCTGTTGGTGCCACAGAGTGTCGAAGAGAGGTCTTTTCTCAATCTTTTTTGTTACTGTATGCTTTTATTATAATTGTTATGAGTTATGTTCTTCGTAGTGCAATATCAAAGTCCATATGCTAATTTAACCACTTTGCTTTACATGTAATTTATATCTTTGTTTGAAAGATCTATTTTTCATATTTAAAATGACAACCTTGTAAAAACTTTACACCTTGAATGCTAATCTCTATCCTTTTAAACTTATCCAGATTTGATCGGCCCGCAAAAGATGGAATACTAAAATTTATCTTAGGCTCTGCACTAACGTTTTGTCCATACGGGATGGTAAGTTCATGCATTATGCTATCCAGTTCTCTTACTGGAACTTCTTGTTTGAATAGTGAGATTGAGTTTCATACATTATGGATGTAGCTGTATTGATTTTTTATATGGTTGGCACATTGGCAGCTGAAAGTACTATCTTTGCTCAAAGGTTTGGGAAGCCAAGTTATGCTAGTTAAAGAAGTCGTCTCTGCTAACCGAACTGTTAGAAAGGCGTAACTTTATTCATATTGGGTTTGATACATCCCGTCAAACATTGTCAAAGATAGAAGTTAATATTCTATGTTTTCTACTAGAGGTAATTTTCTTTAAGAGGTTGCATGATTATACATTTAGGATCTCATCTTTTCTTGAATTTAACTTGTTTTCCCCTCTGTCTTCTTAGTGCTGTACGAACTCTGCAGCAGGTGGTGGGCATGCTGTTGAATTATACATTTTGAAGGTACTTCAGGTAAGTAGCTGCGACAGCCTACAACACTTAGCCATCATAGTTTTAAGATGGCAATACTTCAAATGAATTATAAATTCACATGTTGTTTTTCCCCTTATCGTGGCAGGTTGATGGTTCATACTCTGAAGACACTTTTATAATACAGCCTTGTGTAACTGTTTTAACATTAATCCAAAGCATCTTTATCGTAGGTACTCTTCTGCCACCAGGGTTCTCTATTTATATATATATATATATATATATATATATATTATTGATCTATTTTGTTTTCATTATTATATGTTATAGCTATTAACGATTATGATTTCTCTAAAATAGCGCAAATCTTTAGACTTCCTATAATCAGCACACCTTCCTAGCAGATTATTTACTTTGCGTTAACATACATATTAGGTGAATTTTTGCAGACTGCAGTCAACCCATCTTTTTGATTTATTGTTAGGGTGGTTGTTTTTCTACAATATATATTTTATAAGCAAATTGGTTATACCACTTATGGAAAAATTAAGAAGTGCATTTGACAAGATGAAATAGGAACCAGGGAAAAGTAAATAACCAACCCTCTATAAATAATTGTGCATGTAAGCCAATTGTCAATATATGGGAAAAAACCAAATTGATGGAGACATCTACGAGTTCCGAATCGATGAAGGGAGGTGTAAATAGAACTTTGTATGATGCCATCATCTTTGTCAGGATCGAGAATGAAGATGAAAAGGGGGGATGGGAAGGAGTAAAAGAGGAAGGGTAAAAGGGGAATAAGTGGGCTGATAAACAGCTGAAATATGACTTGATTTTTTTTGGGCTGACCAAATAAGCTTCTTTTTTAGCCATTAAGCCACTTCCAAATAACTTCGTATAGCTTACCTAGAATAAGGTATGCCTTATACAGCCATTCAGCTCTTTTCAAACAGCCCCCCAACACTGACTCCCTTCATATATTCCACTCACCCAAATCTCTCTACCCTATCCCCATCTAAATCTTTACCAATCTCCATCTGTCATAACAAATCCCAATTGCCTTTGAGCTACTTTTACCATCTAAATCTATTAATTCTGAGATGGTCAAGATGTTAGTTCAATGACACTAGAATATATAAAATCACCCATGGATCAATAATAATCCTTTAACACAAGTCAAACTTCAATCTTACCTAATAACTTGATGCTGAAGTAAACGTTGATTTCTGAAGTGCCTGCCTTCCAAGCAGTTTCATCGTTCCATTTGTTCATCGATGGAATGTCAAGCCCATACCCCATACCTTGACATATCCAGAGGCACCATCGGCTTTCCAGCTCTCACTCGCTAGTTGAGTGCATTTTTTCTCTAAGATTCTTCTTTCTTTGTCCTTAATAGGCACTTTGTGAATATTGATGCATCCTTATATAAATATATATATATATATAGGGGCGGGCTCAAGTGCAAACTCAAATTTGGTTGTGAACGTGAGGACAAATGAGAGCGCGACACGTGTCCCATTCAGTCTAAATGTACGAAGAAATATTCAGACTGAATATAGTAATTATATAGTCTGAATAAATTTAGACTGAATAAATACCATATTAGTTTGAATATTTCTTTTTATATTCGGTCTAAATAATATACATTCACACATGTGTCACGCTCTCATTTGTCCTCACGTTCGTAACCAAATTTGAGTTCGCATTAGAACTTTCCTCTCTCTCTCTCTCTCTATATATATATATATATATGTTGAGAAATTGACAGAGAAAACCAAAGAATTTTAGAAAGAGGATTGTTCAACTCTTATTAATGAATCATGAATACTATTGAAACAATACAGTCTCTAACCCAACTATATATTGGAACTAAACAACACAAACTAAACAGAAAATATCTAACAAACTAACTTCTAACTAACTTCAATTAAAGCCACAACTAACAAATCTCCACCTTGGCTGTAATTCCAAACAAAAAACTTTACTTCCAACTACCAATGTTTAGAATATCTAAACAATGCCTAAACTTGTTCAAAGGAACGGGTTTCGTAAGTGCATCGGCCGGATTGTCCTCAGTCCTCACTTTCTTCACTTTAATTCTGATTTCCGAACATATAAAGTGATATCGAACATCTATATGCTTTGTTCTCTCATGATGAACCTGAACTTTCGCAAGACAAATAGCACTTAGGCTATCACAAAACACCACAGCCTGATCTTGATGAAAACCCATATCTCTAAGCAAACCTTTCAACCAAATACCTTCGTTGGCAGCCTCCGTAAGTGCCATATATTCAGCCTCTGTTGTGGACAAAGCAACAGACGGCTGTAATGTCGCTTTCCAGCTCACTAAAGCATCTCCAACAGTGAACACATACCCCGTTAATGATCTCCGTGAGTCAAGGTCAACTGTGTAATCAGAATTAGAAAATCCAGCCACCAAACTCTCTCTTTCTCCTCCATAAATGAGACCTACATCAGCTGTCCCTTTGAGGTAACGAAATATTCGTTTCACCGCAGCCCAATATTCTTTCCCCGGATAGGACATGTAGCGTGAAACAACACTAACGACATAAGCTATGTCCGGTCTAGTGCAAACCATGACATACATAAGACTTCCTACCGCACTTGAATAAGGAACTTTGCTCATATACTCCACCTCAGCCTCTGTTTAAGGAGCCAACTCTACCGATAATCTGAAATTTGCCGATGACGGTGTGTTCACCGGCTTTGCTGAAAGCATTCCAAACCGAGACAGAATCTTCAAAATGTAACTTTTCTATGACAAGAAAAGTTTAAGTCTAGATCTATCTCGAATAATCTCCATCCCAAGAATCTTTTGAGCAACCCCCAAATCTTTCATGTCAAACTCAGAATTAAGAAGTTCTTTCAACTTAATTTCAGCCATGTCACGTGCCGCTACCAACATATCGTCCACATAGAGTAGAAGATACACATGTGACCCATTCTCTTATGATATATACAACAATCATAAGGACTTCTACTAAAGTCATGACTCACCATAAAGCTGTCAAAACGTTTGTACCATTGTCTCGGGGATTGCTTTAACCCGTAAAGCGATTTCTTGAGTTTACAAACATAGTTTTCTTTACCTTGAGCTACAAAACCCTACCTTGAGCTACAAAACCCTTCGGTTGACTCATGTAAATTTCCTTTTCAAGCTCACCATGTAGGAAAGCCGTTTTCACGTCCAATTGTTCCAACTCCAAATTTGCTTGTGCTACTAGTGCCAATAACACCCGGATGGATGTATGACGCACCACCAGAGAGAAAATCTCGTTATAATCAACACCTTGCTCTTGTCTATAACCTCTAGCCACCAAACGGGCCTTGTATCTCACACTTTCGGCTCCCGGCAACCCAGTTTTGCGCTTATAAATCCACTTACAGCTCACAACTTTTCTGCCTTGAGGCAACTTTACTAACTCCCAAGTTCTATTCTTGTGAAGGGACTCCATCTCTTCACTCATGGCTGCAATCCACACATCAGCCTCTTGAGTTGTGATTGCTTCTTTGTAAGTAGAAGGCTCAAAGAACTCTACTTCTTCAGCAACTTGCAAAGCATAGGCCACCATGTCATCAAAACCATATCGAATCGGTCTACCGGCTTGTCTTCGAGGCTTATCTAAAGTTATAGATCGAAATTCATCATGTTGGTGCTTATTTTCGGACACAACCGGCTCGTTTTCTATCGAGCTAGTGGGCTGTCTAACATTCTGCGTTGAGCTACTGGGCTGTCCGGCAGCAGTTTCACCTTCATCAGAGTCATTTGACTCATACTCCACCTGTTCGGACACACCATCATCTTGGACACTTGGAGTAGATGAATTACTCACACCACGTAACATACTTTCTTCATCAAACAATATGTCATGACTGAGAATCACTTTCTTTTTATCAAGAGACCAAATACGATATCCCTTTACTCCACTTCCGTATCCCATAAACAACCCCTTCTTTGATCTTGGTTCCAATTTTCCTTCACTAACATGATAATATGAAGGACAACCAATTTTCCTTCACTAACTGATCCGAGTAATCAGCCGGCTTACCGGACCACACCTCGATAGGAGTTTTACAATCAATTGCCGTTGTCGGGGTTCGATTTATCAAATAACAAACTGTGTTTAATGCTTCCACCCAAAAACCTTTAGTCAACCCGACATTAGAGAGTACACATCTTACTTTTTCCAACAACGTTTTATTCATTCTTTCGGCCACTCCATTTTGTTGAGGAGTGTGCCTAACCGTATGATGCCTTGCAATTCCTTCATCTTTACAAAAACGATCAAACTCACTTGAACAAAACTCCAAACCGTTATCCGTTCGAAGCCTCTTTATCTTCTTCCCGACTTGATTTTCAATGAGAACTTTCCAATCTTTAAACTTCTTAAACGACTCACTCTTATGCTTCATAATGAACACCCAAGTCATCCTAGAGTAGTCGTCAATGATCGAGAGAAAATAACAGGCACCGCCAAGTGAGGGTACTTGCGAGGGACCCCAACAATCGGCGTGAAGATAGTCTAACATAGACTTGGTTGTATTGACAGCCTTAGAAAAACTTACTCTTCTTTGTTTTCCAAAGATACAGTGCTCACAAAGACCCAAATCAGCAACTTTATGACCATGCCTTTCTCACTAATGTGCCCCAACCTCATGTGCCACAAACGGGTCAGTTTTGACTCGTTTTCTGAAGAGTTAAGGGCTGGAGTTGTTGTCCCAACAGCCTTGCTACCTTCAAGCACGTACAATGTACCTCTCTTGACTCCTTTCATCATCACTAAAGCACCTTTTGTGACCCAAAGTACTCCACCTTCATCGTTGTACTTATAACCCTTTGAGTCAAGCACTCCCAAAGAGATCAAGTTCTTCTTCAACCCGGGTACGTGACGAACATCGGTTAGAGTTCACAGTCCCGTCATGCATTTTAATGCTCACCGATCCAATTCCAGCAACTTCACATAGTATGTCATTACCCATCAAGACATTTCCGGGTGTGAGAATCTTCTCATAGTTGAACCAATGCTTATGTGGAGTAATATGAAAAAAACATCCGGAGTCAAGAATCCATACCTCGGGCTGACCTTTGCAATCAACCACCGAAAACACGTAATCGGCCTCCGAACTCGAGTCATCTTTTGCGACAGTTGCTGACCATTTTTCCTTCAGCTTTGGACACTCGTTTTTCCAATGACCGGGTTCTTTACAATAGTGGCAAACCTCTCTTGGGTTTCCACTTGGACCTCTAGTTTTCGACTTCGATCAGCCTCTATTTTTCCATTTCCCTTTTCCTTTCTCTCAACTTTTTCTCTACCTCTATCTCTATCTCTGTTTACAACCGACAAACCTACCGATTGGTTTTGGGAATTACTTCCCGAAGCTTTATGGCGCAACTCTCGGGAGTGCAAACTCAAACGAACTTCTTCCAAAGTGATCGTGTCTCTAACAACAACGAACGAGTTAACAAAATTCTAGTATGAAGAGGGCAACGAAACCAATAAGATGAGGGCCGCATCCTCATCTTCAATCTTGACTTCTACATTCTTCAAATCCATAAGAATGGAGTTTAACTCGTCAAGATGCTCCTTCAAAGGCATTCCCTCCTTCATGCGTAACGCAAATAGCCTTTGCTTTAATAGCAACTTGTTCGTCAAAGACTTGGTCATGTAAAGACTTTCCAACTTCAACCATAGAGACGCTGCTGTCTCCTCATCCGCAACCTCGTAAATCACCTCATCCGTCAAAGACAAAAAGATGGTAGAGTGTGCTTTCTCATCTTGTTTCGCAAACTCAGATTCGGACAATTCTTCAGGCCTCTCACCAGCCAAGGGAGTCCATATTCCTTGTTGTTTTAGGAGAGCTCTCATATTGATTCTCCATAGGCTGAAATTATTCTTTCCAGTGAACTTGTCTTATCTTATCTTTATCTTATCTTGATCATCTGGGAAGACATTTTTCTGAAATCTTAACACCAAAAAAATGACTGTAGAAGAATCAATTCAGAACCAAAAAATCGATTCAGATGAAATCGATTCCAAACGAAAATAATCAGATTATTTACACTTTTAAAAATGGGCTGGGCTAGCGCAAAAGAGATTCCAGCGATTTAACGATTTCCAATCAGTCGACTCCAATTCCAAATTGCGATTTCAGATGGGTTCGACTCCAAAAATTGCGATTGAGACCAAATCGATTTGCAAGATCGATTCCAGATGTAGATGCGATTTCAGAGAGATGCAATTCAACAGACAAAATCGATTTCAGATGAAATCGATTCCTAATTTTGACAATTTCAGAAATTGCGACTCCAAGAAATTGCGATTCAAACAGAATCGATTTGAGAAATCGATTCCAGATTCTTCGATTCCAGAAAACACGACTCCAAAAAACATTTCGATTTCAACCAAATCGAATTCTGATTTTGACGATTTCAAATTCAATCGATTATGTAACTCGATTTCAAGAAAGTCGGCTGATGAACGAATAACTGATACAAAATTCGATTCCAGAAAGTGTGATTCTGGATGAAATCGACTCCAAGATACAAAATCAGAAAAGCAATACAGATCATGAAAAACCAAAGAGCGATTGAGGAGATAGATTAATCAACCACAACTCTGATGCCAATTTGTTAAGAAATTGAATAGAGAAAAGCATAATTTAGGAAGAGGATTGTTCAACTCTTATTATTGAATGTAGAAAATACAAAAGATATCCCAACTATATATATTGGAATGTTCATGTAGCAACTGATTCTTGGAAAAACATCCTTAGGATTAGTGAATGGTTTTTGGTTCACTCTATGGGTTGGGTGATTGTAGAGAGACCGGATAGTCCAGGAATTATATCACCTTAGATTAAACAATTTATTTATTTATATGAGACTTGGATAGTTAGATAGTCAAGGCAATTAGTATATGTACGCTAGTTAAATAACTTGTAACAGCTTGCAGCTCTGAGTTAATCTTATGAAAGAGACTTAGGGTCGAGGGAGCTTATAGTTGGATTTTGTTAGTCCTAGGTTAGGCTATGGTCCCTACTATGGTTTTGTTTTCTTGTACTTGTTTATGTTTTGATTTTTGATTACTTCTAACGTGTTTACTTTACAAATTTTAGCATTGTCTTTCATATTGTTATTATTTCTCTATTTTGGGCAAGACCGATGACTATTCATCACGATTATCTTGACACCAAAGAAGAGTTCGGTCCAATGCTTTATTTATGTCCCTATTGTAACTTTTACAGTTATAACTCTTATTAATATTAATTATTATTTATCACTATTAATAATAAATTAATAATAATTATTATTTATTACTATTAGTAATAGATTAATATTAATTATTAATTATTAATTAATATTTATTTAAAAATAAATTATGAGTATATTAGTAAATATTAATTATTAATTATTATTAATTAATTTTAATTATACATTATACGTTAATATTAATTATTTTCTATAATATTTTTCATATCAAGTATTTTTATAGTTATTATTTAATATATTTAATTATAAAAAATATATTAAAATATTAATCTTAGTTACATAAAATTACCTTTTTTGTTTCATAGATAAAAAAAATGTATATAATAATTCTAATAAATTATTTAATTCAATTTTTAATCATATATTTTGAAAAAGTTATGAATTAATTAGGATATACGAGGTTGACATTTTTATATTTATTTATTTTATATCTTATGATTATTTAAAATTATAAATTAATATTTTCATTCTAAAATTTGTCTAACAAATCCAAAATTTATAATATATATATTTATAGAGAGGTTCAAATACAAATCAATTTAATGTTACAAACTATACAAAGTCATACAAATCAATATAAAAATATAGTTTTTTCATGATTTTTTCATGATTTTTTCATTAAATGCTATGATTTAAGATATTATTACGGTTTTATAATGTAAAAGTTTCACCTGTATTTGTTCTCATATATTTATTTATACAAAAATTTTACATTTATTTGTTTCATAATGTAAAAGTTACACGTGTAATTTTTTTTCATAAGGTGAAACAAACATATGTGTAAAATCTTAAACTATAGCATTTGATGAAAATAAACCATGAAAAATTGTACTTATATTGATTTGTACCAATTTGTATAGTTTGTAACATTTAATTGGTTTGTATTTGAACCAGCCTATATATATAAATGAATTGTTATTTTTTTAGTCAACTAGTTTATTGAAATGCTGCTTGAGATAGCGTTTAGGGGGCTTATTAGGGGTGGCAATTATCGACACGACATGAACCACGACACGAAAATAAACCGGTTAGGGTTGAAGTTTCTCACCCGGGTCGTGTTCGGGTTGACCCAAACGAGTCACGGGCTGACCTTCCAACCCGTCAAAAAATAATTTTTTTAAATAAAATATCATATATTTTACTTAAAAATCTTGAATAGTCAAAATGGATTTGTTTGAATTTGATTGTGTTTGTACTTTTTATTTGCTTGAAACTTGGATTTGTGTCAATTTGGCTGTGTTTAGAATTTTTATTTGTTTAAAACTTAGATGTTTGAATTTGGTTGTATTATTAGGTGAATTTGATTGTGTTTGGACTTTTTGTTTAAATTTGGTTGTATTATTAAGTGACCCGTCAACCCATTTATGAAACATCAATCCGTTTATGACCCATTAACCCATTTACGACCAACTCAAGCATGTGCGGGTTAGGGTTGCATATCTCGACACGATTAGTTAAATGGGTCGTGTCCGGGTTGACTCTCCCTGACCCGATGGCCACCCCTATGGCTTATTGTGACTTTTTCCAGTTATAACTCTTATTAGTATTAATTAATATTTATTATTCTTAATTGTTATTATAATTCTTTCATATCAAGTATTTTTATCACTATTATTTAATATATTTAGTTATATCAAAATATTAAAATATCTATTTTAGTTACATAAAATTACTTATTTTGTTTCATAGATGATAAAAATGTATTTAATAATTATAATAAATTATTTAATTTAATTGATAATCATATGTTTTGAAAAAATTATGAATTAATTAGGATATATGAGTTTGACGTTTTTATGCTTATTTATTTATCATATCAAATGATTATTTAAAATTATAAATTAATATTTTTTCCCTAAAATTTGTCAAACAAATCAAAAATCTAAAATCCGTAATATACTTATAAATGAATTTTTATTTTTTTAGTCAACATATTATACTATTTATTTATTGTTATTTTTTTGGAATTTATAAAAAATTTAAAAAATTTATCTTAGTTGCATAAAATTACTTATTTTGTTTGATAGATGATAAAAATGTATATAATAATTCAAATTATTTAATTTAATTAATAGTGATATATTATTATAATAATCTTATTATCTGAATGATTTTTCTTCCATTTATATTCTGCCTCATTTTTTGTGTATTTGACAAATATAAACGCTACTTGAAATAGTGTTTAGACGGCTTAGGGGCTGTTTGGTAGTTGCTGGATGGTATAGAGTTGGATGGTACAGAGGTCTGGATGTTACAGAGGTCTGGATGTTACAGAGGCTCTGTATGATATAGTCCAGAATGAAAAATGGTTGTTTGGTAGCTGCTCTGAATGGACCGTCTGAATAAGAACAAATTACCATTTTAACCCTCAGAAGAAATCTGTTGTGTTTTATGTTTGTGAAATCAGCCCCTAAGAAAACAGCCCCAAATCCAAAGAAATCCAAGATACCAAGCATAAATCTATGAGAAATCTCCAACAAATCCAAAGAAATCAAAGATATGAAGCATAAATCTATGTGAAATCAAACACAAATCGGAAGAAATCTCCAGCAAATCGAACCCAAATCGGAAGAAAACGAGCATACCTGGACGGCGACTGGTGGATGTCGGCGGGTGGACGGCGGCTGGTGGACGGCGGCGTGGACGGCGGCGTGGCGGACGACGGCTATTCGTGGAAGAGAGAGTTTCCTTGTGGGTTGTCAATGGAGAAAAGGATAAAGAGGGTAGAGGATGGAGGAGGGAGACGCTGGTAACAAAAGAGGGTATTTTGGGGAAAAATAGTGGTCTGAATGATTCTGCAAGAGGGTTCTATCGATAGCATCCAGAGGTTTATTTTCCACTTCAGATGTCAATTTTTTTTGCCAAACAAGAATGGACCTCTACACGATTCAGAGGCAGCTCTGGAGGGAGCCATCCAGAGCTAAACAAACTGCCCCTTATTGTGACTTTTTCCAGTTATAACTCTTATTAATACTAATTATTATTTATTACTATTAATAATAAATTAATATTAGATATTATATAAATTTTGTTTAAAACAAAATTAGTAGTATATTAGTAAATATTAATTATCAGTTAATATTAATTTAAATTATTAATTAATTTTAATTGTACATATATTTTTAATTGATAATTTAAATTATTATTAATTTAATTTAATTGATAATCATATATTTTTAAAAAATTGTTAATTAATTAATATGATGTTGACGTTTTTATGCTAATTTATTTATCATATCAAATGATTATTTAAAATTATAAATTAATATTTTTTTCAACAAATCAAAAATCCAAAACTTATAATATATATATATATATATATATAAATGAATTTTTATTTTTTTAGTCAACATATTATACTATTTATTTATTATCATTTTTTTTGGAATGTATAAAAAATTTATCTTTATTGCATAAAATTATTTATTGTGTTTCATAGATGATAAAAATGTATTTAATAATTATTTTAAATTATTTAATTTAATTGATAGTCATATATTATTATAATAATCTGTATGATTTTTCTTCTTCTAATATTTATAATCTGACTCGTTTTTTGTGTACTTGATAAACCATAAACGAGTTTATTGAAACACTACTTGAAATAACGTTTAAGGGCTTATTGTGACTTTTTCCAGTTATAACCCTTATTATTATTTATTACTATTAATAATAAATTAATATTATATTAGTAATTATTAATTATTAATTAATATTAATTTTAAATTTTAAATTATTAATTATTAACTAAAATTAATATTAAATTTTAAATATTAATTATTAATTAATTTTATACTTAATATTAATTATTTTCTACAATATTTTTCATATCAAGTATTTTTATAATTGTTATTTAAAATACCTTGCTCCACTACTGTATGAATAGCATTTCCCGCTTCTTGTACCCCGGAATCCACAAGTGCCGGCGGAGGCCCAATAAGCCACCCGACCCCTTACATCTGTAACAGTCACAATGGTATTGTTGAAGCTTGCTTGAACATGAATAAGTCCTTTTGATAATCTACGTGCACTCTTGCGTGAACCAAGACGTCCATTCTTAAGTGAACCAATTTATTTATTTTGTTTTAATTCCGGGTAAAACCTCCTTGAAGTATCAACTAAGGGGGGAGGAGTGAGATTATACAACCCGCCCTTTCTCTTTTTTTCACAAATAGTAAATTTAGGATCTAATTCGGATATCAGAAGGATTACCATCTAGAACACAAAATTTATCCGCCGATTCCTTCGAATCTAGCCTCCCGGTTTGTCATTATACCTCGAGAAGTCTAAAAAATTACAATCCCCATCCCGCCTAAAATTTGAAGAATTCGTTGATAGTTAGAATAGATTCGTAGACCAGGTCGACTGATCCGTTTTCAATTTTGAAAAGTTCTGTTAGGTTCTTAGTAGCAATCGGCGACTTTTCTTTTACTTCACAGAGCTTTTCGTCTCCTTGATAGCTGGAAGTTCTCCAAAAGTTTGAAAAGCTGGAGGACTTTGTACCATCCATTCCGGTGTGGTTGGATTCTGTTCAACATCCCAAGGACTTGGAGCACATCTTTTGTTGTTTCCACTGCTTGAAGTGATTGTTACGACCACGAAGAAACGACAAATCCCAACTACGGATATATAAGAGCCGGAATCGCTAAGGGCTTTCCATCCAGCGTAAGCATCTGGATAATCTGGAATGCGACGTGGCATACCCGAAAGCCCTAAGAAATGCATGGGAAAGAAGGTCGGATTAACCCCGAAAAAAGTGATCCAAAAATGGATTTGACCTAAAGTTTCAGGATACGTTTGACCAAAGATTTTACTTACCCAATAGTGAAATCCTGCAAATAAAGCAAAAACGGCTCCCATAGAAAGTACATAATTGAAATGTGCAACCACATAATAAGTATCATGTAGAGCAATGTCTAACCCAGAATTTGCCGGAACTATTCCAGTGAGTCCCCCTATGGTGAACAAAAATATGGACCCTACAACAAATAACATGGGTGTTTTGTATCGTATCGAACCCCCCCCCCCCCCCACATGGTAGCGATCCAACTAAAGATTTTGATTCCAGTGGGGACAACTATGATCATGGTAGCTGCGGTGAAGTAGGCACGGGTATCAACGTCTAAGCCCACAGTAAACATATGATGAGCCCAAACAAGAGATCCAGGAACTCCTATACTGATCATGACATAAACCATGCCTAGATACCTAAAGACCGGTTTTCCCGAAAAAGTAGAAACGATATGACTTATGATACCGGATCCAGGCAGAATGGGAATATACACCTCTGGATGACCGAAGAACCGAAAGAGATGCTGGTATAATATGGGGTCTCCCCCTCCAGCAGGATTCGAAAAGGTTGTATTAAAGTTTCGATCGGTTAATAACATGGTAATTGCCCCTGCCAGTACCGAAAGTGATAATAAAAGTGGGAATGTTGTCACTAGAACGGATCACACAAATAGGGGTGATCTATGCATAGTCATTCCAGGTCCACGCATGTTGGAGATAGTTGTTATAAAATTGATAGAACCTAAAATGGTTGAAATACCAGATAGATGAGGACTAGAAATTGCTGAATCAACTGCTCCTCCAGAATGGTTGGTAATAACACTTAAGGGCGGACAGACCGTCCACCCAGTGCCACTAGCCACTTCTACTAAGGCTGGGCTTAATAGGAGCAAGAGACTTGGTGGCAACAACCAGAATGAAATATTATTTAATCGTGGAAATGCCATATCAGGCGCACCTATCAGAATCGGAACAGACCAATTACCAGATCCACCTATCATCACCGGCATAACCATTTCTTGGGAGCATACATGGGAAGTTTTCTATTTGTGCCTTTACCCAGTCTAACCATAAACTTATATTCCCTCTATTATGAATCTAGAGACAGACTTTTCTTGTATATACCGTTGGGGGCACGGGGTTTGAGTAATCACTTTTTGCCCTTATCATAGATATTATCCAGCTGAATGTGAACACTTGCTTAAAGGCAACCAGCTTGACCAACGGGTGCACACTTCTCGACTAAGGCCATCTCATTTGAAAGCTCAACTTGCCGGTCTGAAAAGAGGCTCAACATTCGGACATATCTTTTCGATTGTTAGCAGGAAGAGAAAGCAGACTAGATTGAAAGAGGAGAAAGGCAAGCGGAAAGCTGCAACTTCTTTGCTAGAAGGCCTTCCTCGCTAGAAGTACGATTGGAAGGCAAGGTAAAGCGGTAGCAAGCGAGGGCTTTCGTGGATCCTTCCCCGGTGGAATTGCTTTTTTTGAAAGTCAATCAAGCAAGAAGGAAGGCAGGATTAGCTTTCAAGCACTCTTCAAGCATGACACGAATTCAAGCCAGTCTACTTCGGAGAATCTGATTCTACTTTCATGCCACCTTTCACTTCCCCGTGGCATTGCCTTTGATTCTGGCTTTAGATTAGGGTCTTGTTTACAATAGGAGATCAATCTTTCATTCTCTTTCCCTTCTTCTTTTGCCTAGACCGACTGCCCATGCTCACATCTCAGAACTCAGAAAACCGCATCCAGGCAACTCTTATCTCTTTCTTCCGTATGATAAAAGAAAGGTTTGGAACCCTCTCCTGTCTAAGAAGACAGGTCATGCAACGGAAGACATGTAAAAAACAGTCGCTCTCGCCCCTATTCTCTCTTAATAACAACCTCTCTCCCTTAATATGGGCGAGGGAATCAAGCTTAATCACCGCTCAAGGCATAGGAGCTACTTTTTCCAAAATCCAATGTCAAGTTCTCCTCTGTTCTTTAAGGTAGGTGGGATTCATCAATCAGATATAGGAAATAGGGGGGGGGGGGAATGGATCTCAACCAGAAAATATGATACTTTGTCGCGGCTGGTTGATAGCAGCCCCGCTTCTAAGGAATTTTCAGAGGTAGGAATGAAACTCAAATCTTTTCCATATCAATATCTTTGAAACTAGGCGTGGCATATCAGTGTGCTTTCCTACTTATTCTCCTAGGATCAAAACTGGAAGAAGGTAGGTAAGCTCGATCTAGCTATCCAGTTTCGGATTGGACGGGGATGAAGCTAATCTTAAAAATGACATGGATAGGATTTCTTCTCGCTCAACGAGTTGCTCACCTTCCGGGGACAGAGGGGCTGGGAAACTTAAAAGTTGATCATCGAAGCCAAGGCAATAAGGATGAAGGAATTTGAGCGCTGATGTAGCTAAGAGCCAGCTTCATAGTCGATTCATTAGGGTCGCCACCTTCGAGCCAACTAGTGAAAAAGTATCCACCGTTTTCTTTGTCTGTTAAGCCTCACAGCTTCCTAAAGAAAACTGCAACCACAGTTTATCAACCACTCACAAGACCACCGAGATCTTCGACTTAGCTCCCAAAGGTAATCCACCCGGCCCTTCCCCAACCGGAGGGCAGAAGATCACGAAAGGGAGACAGAGTCCTAAGTAAATCATAACACAAGCTACCATTCCATCTATCATATCAGTCGAGTCGATCCGATTCGTTCTTATCTATAGATAATGCAAGAGAGAACTTATGACCTCGCGGATGGAGAGGGATTCGAAGTAAATCATAAGATAACGCAAGACAGAGCTCTAAGTAAATCATAACAGAAGCTACCATTCCATCTATCATATCAGTCGAGTCGATCCGATTTGTTCTGATCCGATTCGTTCTTATCTATTAATTGAAGGTTTTCAAGACCGACTCTTTCAACCGCTCAGACATCCATCCTTTTCGCGCTTCGCCCGCCCTATCTATCCGCGCGTTGGTGGGTAGGGCCTTATCTATGTGATTTGCTGCGCTTGCTTGCGCCTATCGACGGATTCTATTGCCTGCCGGTTAGCGAAACTTTGCCGGTAGTACGAATCGCTACGCTTCTTTCTATATGATAATATGCACCTTGGTTGCTGCGCTCCCTGCGGGTAATAGCAAGAGAGTGAAGAAGAAATGATCCTCCAAACTAAAAGAGTGATTGAGTCCGACTCAAGCGAGTGAGTGAAAGGCGTGGCAAGAGAGCGAGTTCGACTCGCGAACGATCAGTAAGTGAAGGACCGATCCTTTTGTTTTGCGCCACCAATACTGTTGCAAGACTGGTACTTGGCGGCTCACGAGCAATATATAAACTAAGATTGCCCATCATTCCCTCGCTAAGGCCCTTTCTATTCTCTTTCTAGTATGGTTCTTTCATAAGAACACAACGCCCAGCTTCGCAGAGCAGCTCTCTCCCCAGACCAGAGCATAGTTTGGAATCTGGGTCGTTTCATCGAGCACCATTTCTTTTAGATAGAAAGGTATTCTGACTTTATTGGATCAAATAAGAACCTAAGCCTTCTACTAGTTTGGACAGACTAAGCTCTATTTAATAGATTGGACTCTTTTACTGTGATTAGCCCCTACTAGTAAGAAGCTGTTCGTTCCTTGGATCCACGTGTTCCTAGTCGGGCCTAAATGGATGAATGAAGAAGCGCGCCCGGGTAGACTTCAAGAGCTCTTTCTCTGTGTATCTTCCTACTTCTTATTCTGGGGGTCATAGAAAGATACGAACCACATACTCTTTAAAGCCCTACCATTAGATTTAAGAAAATGAAAGTTGCTTGCCCTCAGTAATAAAAAACAGCGATCCCTCCCCTTCTATTACTTACTTTTACTCATATCTTTGCGGTATACCTCAATACAAGACAAGCACAGGAAAGGATATTCAATCAAAACCGGGCTATCACCCTATCTAAGCAGGTTTCCTCTCTCCTCTACGGAACTCATCTTTGAATCTATTTCAGTTCCTGTGTCTATCTCTATCGTCCTATTTTCTCTCAATTGCCTATCCTTTATAGATGAGGGGGAGTACCTTAGCAGTAGCTTTCAACAACTTAAGATTGACCTCCTCAAGTGCCAGATATGAATGTTTTATTCATTTCATACGGGACTACTTACTTACCTAAAGTGAACTTTTGGGTTACCTAAAAAGTGGACTGAAGGAACTGACCTAAGCATAGCTCTCTCTCTCAAATAAAAATGCCTTTCATTTCTCTTTTAAGACCTTTGTCCTACTTATAGTCTTAGTCCTCCAGCCTATCGAAAGTCATCGTTTTATTAACATTAACCAACAACACATGCACTTTGTTGGCACTAAAAAAAGGTTATTCAATCCACTAGTGCAACTGAAGGAATTACCTCTTCTGAACCGGAATAAGAAAGAACTCATAACCACTACTTGTGAACAACTCTCCTCAACTGAAGGCGCACCTACTGTTACTAGAAGTCTAGTCTCTCTCAGGTCCAGTTTTGATCTCGAACTAAAACATAGGCGGGAAAAGAGATATTCAGAAAAGCCGATTTCCTGTCTTGTTTTAAGAACCTGACTCAAAAAAGAAAAGAAGACCGGAGTAAAAGAGATCTCACTTTTGACGATTGAACTCCACTTTCATATCAGGATTGCACTGGAATTCACTTTCAGGAATCCTTGCTCCTGGCTCATATTCACATAGGCCACTCATAAGAATAAGACGTTCAACTCCCTCAAACACGTGCAATTCAGAGAGTCAGAATATCATTGCCTTGGGTAAATGTCTACCTTCGGGAGAATCTTACCGAACGACTTTCAAACCTGTCCTCTTCACTTCCCAAGAGATTGGATTTAGGTAAAAGGGCCTCGTCGGCCACCGCTTGCTGACGACGGAACCCATCGTTAATAAAAGAAAAGGGCCCTCGTGTTGGACTTAGTGGGAAAGGTAGGGGTTCGGCATGTCCCTTGCTTGCGAACTTTTTGAGTAGGGCGCTGGTGGTCCCATTCCTCACGTTTACCGTTGTCCCCAGACTTCACTCTTTCAACACTTGTATACTTTACTCAGGCATGCCCCTGTCCCTGTCTCCTGTGATCCACCGATTCACCGAGTTCTTACCGCTGGGGTCCCTCTCTCTTAAAGCTCTATCAGACTTCCCCTTGCCGATTGAAAGTGAAGAAAGCCTTATATTATATGGTCTCAACGAGAAAATCCCTTTCTATCTTCTTAGTTATTAGTAAAGCCTAAAAAGGCCATGCAATCAAAGTCAAGTGGTAACGAGCAAGAAAACGGATGCGCTAACGCGCAATGGCTTTCTAAAGCTCAATCCGTTGCTTCTTGCTTTCGAGCCGGAGTTTGCTGGGTAGCGAGTCCGTGAAGGTTAAATAAGACTTATGTTAAGCAAGCAGAGTAGTCAAGCCAAAGAGGAAAAAAAGCAAGAAGCTGTTTTCGTTCGATCGAGGGAATCAATCGTACTTTCACTGCTGTGGACCGGCTTTCATAAAGCACCTTTGGGCAGCAGCTACTATTGGGATCCAATTCCGAGATCAATTCGACAATGAAACTCTTTAAGCAATGCTATTTTCTATGTCATTTTTCTTGACGCGATACAAAAGACGACTTTCGAGAGTCACTTAGCCCCTTGACCTCTTCTCTCAAAAAAGACGCTGTGCGGGCAAGTAGATCAAAGTCAGAGCGGGGAGGGAATGTTTTCAGTTGTTGGAGTACGACTTTTCATTTCCTGTTCGGTCTTTCATTTCAATAAGTAGTCAGCTGCGGGCTAAGAGGCCTCGTAGTCAGACTTCACATTGATTGAAGCAGCTGTTGGAGAGAAGGCATCAGTCAGACCTGCAATTACCGGGTAGTATGCAGCGGCAGTTTTCAATCATACAATGTGTACTCGTTGTTTGACTTTTAGCGGTAGTCAGCTGTCCTCGTTCTCCTCTTTGAATCACCCTATTGAGTAAGGGTCGGGTCGGTGTTTGCAAAAAATGTCGAGCCGACGGGGTCAGGTACCAGTAATGACAATGGCATAGGGGGGAGTAGGACACTCGTTGTGCTAGTGGAATGACCCAACTGGACCTAGTCAGCCCAGACCGTTTTGTTTTGCGGTTCTAGAGGACCCTGAACAAGAAGAGGCAAAGATGCCAGATCTGGACACTGCGGAACCGGAAGAGATTGCTCAGGATGAATGTCTGGGTAGCAAGGAGGTGATTTGTTCGCTGGGCGATTCAGCGAGCCAAATCGCACTAATGCGATTCATTCGCCTACTATCCTATAGAGCAATTCAACCTCTTAGTAAGACTAGGGCTAGGAAAACTCATTCTATCTGGGGCCAGGTAGGTGAAGCGTCTAGCTTGGGGGGGGGGGCGCGCCGAATCCCTGAAAGGCCTTGGTGATTCTCCAATTTTGAAATATGAAGATAGAAAACCATAATTATTCCAAACTTCACTTCAATAGTCTCGTATCCATGCTGCCTCGACTTTAATTTAAACTCGATGTTTGTTAACTAAGCGGGACACCCCCAAACTCTTTCTTATCAAAGCCCTTCCCCTTGTACAGCCTTACCAGGCTGTTTTCATTATGTGTTCTTTGCGGGAGGTTAGGAGTGAATTAAGCCAATGCGTACAAATAGACAGACCAGGCTCATCCTTTTATGTTGAGGTCGCAAGTCTGTCTATGATTAAGAGTCTAGGTGGTGTTGAAGCTGGCTCATTCATGCTAGTCATCTTAGAGCTATGAGTCAGAACAATGTTCACCAACTCTTCCATAGTAATCTTGTTCATATATCGAAAAAGCTTTAGAATATGAGTTTCCATTGTTATATTAAAGTCTTTTGTCTCCTCCCCAAGGTAGCATTGCCGAGCGGGCGATCCCTGTCTTGTTTATCCAGCTAGCTTTTCCCCGTGGTACTCAAATTAGATTTGTGACAGCTCCTTCGGCTCGGCTACTTTTTTTTAAGGTAAGGTGGGATCTTTACATTCTCAAGAAAAATGCCTATCTATAAAGCGCTGAGTTGAAGAGGGAACAAGTCCCACAGAGAGATGATAAGTGGGGGAAAGAGTGAAATTACAACCTCTTCTGGAATGGAAGACCTCCCGTCCACTGACTACAAGACTGCACCTCCAAGTTAGCTTGACGGTCAGCTAAATGAGTCCCTTCCCTCTTCACATGATGAATTTTAACTCAACATATATTGAGAAATGTTTTCTCAGGATAAAGCATAGGCGCCCAGGTTCTTGATTATTACCATTCGTCCATCTAATCATGTTAAGAGAACCCCTTTTTGTTTGATATGATGACTTGAAAAGAATCAATAGTTTGGACAAAACTATGGCCATGCAGGAGAGTTTCTGCTTCTGCAAAGGTTGCTCTTTGATCCCTAGAAGGGATCTCTGTTCAATTCCACATGACAGCACTATTTCCATCTCTTATGACCCCACCAGAATCCTAATTCCAAGAGTAGCCTTCCCTACTCCTTCAAATGTTATTTGAAGATAAAATTTCCACAAGATTGAGATAGATATGTTTGAATTTCAATAAAAAAAGTAATGAAAGAATACCTCGTCATGTTCATCCTTACTAGCATCCCATACAAAAAAGAAAATATTTTTTTTCTTTTTATGGTCTGGATTTTTTTAATCACCTTAACGAAGGAGGTGGACTTCAACCAAGTCAGCCCTTCTTATGAAGTGGCTATGGCTATTTCCAAAGGAAAAGAAAAAGCCACGGTGCTCATATTTGGCTGCTAAGTACCTCTCCAATGGAAAAAATGGATTGACCAACCCACCTCTTAAATATCCTGCATCTAGAAAGGTCTTATTTGATACAGAAAGACTTTCAGGCAGAACTTGGGCTAGACTTTGGTTGGGCAATGGTAAGCTGATTCGTTTCTGGGATGATGTTTGGCCATGCCACTCTACTCAGAGATGCATGCCATAATTTATATCAATTCACAAGGTTCTCATGATCTCAAAGTGATAGACTACATTCAATATGAAGGAGAAAAAAGGATTTCTCCCTCTATTCAACTACCCATCCAAGAGCATTTGGCTTCAGAATACTTTCTTTTTTCTTTTTTTATAGGGAGGATAATATCTTTTGGCAGCTCAATCCTCACGGTAATAATTATGCCAATTCTGCCTAAAAATATCTTCAGGTGATCAAGAGGGCCCCTTTTTCAGTAGATGAGATTAGGATGAAAGGTATTATCTCAACGATGCTTTTCTCTGGCTTGCTTTTCAAAATTGCATTTTGGCCTGCGGTAATGTAATCGGGATTTTCAAAAATTTTTTTCTATGAAAGCAAGAGATGGAAAGTTTTGTTCTAAATTCTGCCTTATTCCATGAGATCTAGAAGCACTTCTGCAACTTTATCTCTCTCCATTTCCCTAACTTTTTTTTTACTTCTTTCAAAGGGGAATGAAGACCTTCCTTAGAAGTTGTCGCTCGATCGAAAGGATATAATACATACAAAACCTTAACTTCGCGGACTTTCTGAGGTATAACCTTCGCCACGACATTAGTGGCTTAGCTCTTCGCGCTTCCCGCAGGCTTTTTTTATAGGGAGAGAGTCAGGGGGGCGGTACGGAAGATTGGTCCGCTCCGCAAAGCTTAGCTTTTCGGTTCCCTCCCCCTATGCGGTCGGCCTTATTACCAGTCTGCCTCCTTTCTCTTGATGGAATATCTCAATACCCGAGCTCCTGCTTTCCTTGTGTTCTTCACCGGCGCTCGCCGGATGTATCACTCATCCCGCTCCTAAGGTAAGGAGTCTTCTGTGTGTTAGAATCTTTACGGGAATGAATCGCATATGTTGGTTGAGAATTGCTCGGGAATTCATTGATAATGATAATGACTTTGCCAGGTTCTAGGGGGCTACTATTTTTTTTTGTCGATCGAGCCGCTCTCCCTCATTCCACTCGTCCAGCCCTCTTCACGAACTTGTACAATCGATGCCACAGAGATAGCCAACTCTATTATCGAAAAAATAAGGAAAGGGGCGACGATTTGGCACCAGATATCCGGAGGTGTGGAAAGAGCAGCTGTGAGAAGCGGAAAAACCATCAAAAAACGACGATTGTTCGTGGAGGTTTCCACAGAAAGACCCCTTGGTTCTGGCAAACGGATCACAATTACAGGTACCTGGGAGCATACCGATGGAATTAACGTCGGCTTATCTGTCGGTCGTGTTGGGTCTGCTGCTCAGTTGAAAACTATGAAACAAGTCTGCTGTAGTTCAAAACTGGAATTGGCACAATTACATTTATTAGTGAGCCGTGTAATAGGGGACCATTTCGCGCGGTTCGGGGGGCACTTGAGTCAGCCGCCAGCGCCCGACAGCGTCTTGACCCCTATCCAATTTTTGGGCCAATTCCCCCTTCGTACTACCAAAAAATGAGATTCTTGCCGAATCCGAATTTGCTGCTCCAACCATTACCAAACGAATACCTATTCCGTTTAGTACTTCAGGTGCTTCTGTTGCGTATAATGTAAATCCAGTAGCGAATCAATTCCAACGAGCCTTTCAAACTAGTACTTTTTGTAATCGACTGTATAGCATCTTCAATAAACGTTGGTTCTTCGATCAAGTTTTTAATGACTTTCTAGTCAGATCGTTCCTGCGTTTCGGATATGAAGTTTCATTCGAAGCTTTAGACAAGGGTGCTATTGAGATATTGGGCGCTTATGGTATCTCGTACACATTCCGATGAATGGCCGAGCGAATAAGTCAACTTCAAAGTGGATTTGTTATGCGAAGAGTGCGTTGTGACCCGTGGCCGCTTGCCTGGTGGGGGCGGCTCCCCCGTTGTGGGTAAACGGAAAACCCGACTCTACGAACCTGAGGAAAGGCTGCACAGCAGTAGTAGGGGCGTTAAGACCGGAGTTTTTTGTAGTGCTAGCAGGAATGCAAGTGAATGAATCCCATCCCCCTAGCGAGTAAAGTGCTTACGCCCCTTTAGAGAGAGGGGCGCGCTAGCGCTTGACTAATAGAATAGTGGGCTGAGAAGCTCTTGCTTGCTGTCTACTTCACGAGCCTTCACTGCCCCGTTTTGTAACTTACCTTCTTTCGCCCGTCCACGAGGGTGTAAAAAGAGAGAAAGGGGCGGCTATCTAGCGGGAGTCGTTTCAGTTTTATGCCATGAGGTCCCTATGGACAAGGGGACAAGTGAATCATCGCTTTTGGGCGCAGGCAGCCGTCTACCATCTATCCCATTGCATTCCATTGTCTCGTATTGTACTGTACCGTCTCAGACCAGATACATCTATTTAGTGAGAGAAAGGTAATATATTTCATTCTATTTTCTTCATTTTGATATTGATAGGGATCCCCATTCATTCCTAGATTCCCGGATTGATTGTCCCTACCTAACTACATGGTAGTGGTCTAGGGAGTGCAATTGCTAGAGCACGGGAGAGTGAAGAGTATTGATTTCAGCAAGAGCAGCCGGACGGACTACTATAGTGAATCTAGTGACTACTAGAGTAGAGTTAAGTCAAAAGGTATGGTATAGCAGCCTTTCCGAGTGAGCCTCTGGGATCTCCTGTAAACCTCCATGATGTGGTAAAGGGAGGATATTAGGGGAAGCAGTGAGTGGAGATTCCCCTGCAGAGAGTCGGATGAGGGGAGACCCTCACGTCCGGTTCGGAGCGCGGGGATATCCCGACCCTACTATCATTGCCTTTGCAATGTTACTTGGTTCAACTCTATTTGTGACCTTTTCTCATATGTGGGACTCTCTATCTTCTTGGGTAGATAATCGATCGTCTTTCATTTGGATAGTGAGTTGTTTTTATAATAAGGCAAGTCAAGAATCATAATCGAACTGAAGGAGCTTGCCAGGATGGCTTGGTAAGCAAGCAAGCAGTTATGTAGGCGCCAACTCCCGGTTCTTTCTCTTCTTTCTTTTTTATCATCAAAAGAAGATTGCTGGATGAATATAGATCCGGTGTTTCGTTCGCAACAAGGTAGCCATAGGGAGAACCAGTGACTGGATTGAATCCTATGCCCTCAAGTTCTTCAAGTCCGGATTCATGGATAAGCCTTCAGCTAAGAGAAGGAGAAATGATATAAGTCAAAGTTAACTTCGTTCATCACTACGTTCTTTCAGAACCGCTCCGTGGGCTTCCCTGAAAGCTAAGATGTGGAATAGTGCTAGCTAACAAATCTTGCGCAAGTGAACGGAATGCTGTTGGCATGTTCGAGTTAAGCAAGTAAACTACTTCTCTTCGTTGCGTAGGCGAAGTGAGTTGGCTGTTTCGAGCTAGGGCTAAGCGAGCTAGAAGTGATCCAAGCTGGAAGTGAGCCGGAGTTCGTAGGCTAAGTGAACGGGGAGCAACCGCTGATCGAAAAGCGAAGATAGGCGCATAGTTCAGTGATCTACAAGAGTGGCAGAGGCCCCGATCAGGTTGTTTTAACAAGCTAGTTAGGCCGGATAGGCTAAACTAGTAGTTCGTAGTTCCCCGGTGCCGGCGGGGTAGGTGCTTAACTTGTTAGGAAGCGAAGGTCGTTTGCGTACTTGCTTGTTAAAGCCTCGAAAAGAAGCCAATAAGGCGCGATTACAGCTACGTTGGATAGGTAAAGGGTCGAAGTTGCGAAAGCAGGGATAGGGTGTACGTATAGCAGCGATCGTAGACCATCCGGATGCTTATGGGGCGAACGGACCGATTGATTAGTTCCCGTGATCGTAGATCCACTTTAGCTAATGCAACTCGGGAAGAAGGCATTAAGATCCCGTCGCTTACAAATGCTCCAGCGTGAAATAAAGGCTTTTTTAGGTACAGGGAGAAATTCGTACAATAGTGCGAGGACGGAAAAGAAAACGACCTTCTTTGACGCATGTTCTCCCAATAGTGCGAGTACTGACTTGTTCGTAGAAAAGAAGAGTCCTGACTAGTATACCGTCTGCTATTCTTACTAAATCTCAAGATTGAATTGGTAGTTGTATAATTGAACACAGTATGGGAACTATACAAATTGAACACGGTATGGGTAGGAGTCAAGTGGAACATAGAATTGTTTGTAGTTAAATTGAACATAGAATTGTTTATTGACAAGTTTGTAGGTATGTGGTTTTTGCATTTCATTCAATAGGGGGAACACGAGACCTATAAAGAAAGGGGAATACAAATAAATGTTTTTTAGATTTTGACGTATTAGTAGGATTCATTCTTTTCCTCTCCACAGATACCGAGATCTATCCTTAGATAGACGCACTATAAAGTTGAACAGGAAAGTTGAGACTGGCTTGTTCATGAGGCTAGTTCAGGAATTAAGGTTTTTTAGTTTCAATCTATAAATACTGTTTAGCCCTCACTCGCCGGTGGGCTCAGAACACTTGCTTTGTTGATTGAATCGATCGGGATGCCATCGGGGTCATCCCTCCCTGTTGTTGTTGATTGAAATGTGGAGATTCTCATACTTGTTAGCTGACTTCTTGCTTCCTTCGTACATTAGCTGCACTAGACTATTGAGCTATAGAGTTTAGACTGACTGACTCCATGGCACTAGTTAATAGCTATCATAGATCGTTCCGGCCAGTGGTCATTTGGAAGATCACTGTCCTCCACTTGCCTAACTACATAAGATTAGAAATCGTATCTCACCGTATTCATTCCATTCGTTCGTCCTCACTCATGTAACTTGCCTAGCAGTTGTAAGAGTAGCAACAAAAGCCAGGAAAGTCTAGCAACACTTGCTTAGAGGTCTAGCAGCACTGACCGGAAGTCCGGTAGTCCGGTCAAGACTTCTCTTGAGATCTGAGTTCCAAAGGTAGGTGAAGTAGGATTTCTCAAGACCAATGGGTGAAATAGCACCCTCCGATGAAAGAGTCCATCTCTCAAGCACTACGAAGGAAGGCAGGGAAGATTGAATCGCTATCTCCGTGCAAGCAGACCTTCAAAGGACTTCGGCTAACCTGTGAATGAAAGCGAGAGGCACATGCAGAAGTCAAGAACTCGATCTTTCGCAAACCTATCCTATTCGCATTCCCTTCCCAGTCCACTTCATTCAAGAAAGTGGATTTTTACCTAATACCTTCAATCCTGCCAAATTCCATACTTTCAAAAGTAAAAGCCCATTCTGTAAAGACTTACAAGATAGGCATCGGACTCTAAGTCCAAATAGATTCTGGAAATCAATTTCCTAATCGCAGTTTCAATTGACAAGATGCTTTTGCTCACTCTCAGTCAAACTGAATTCAGTCAATCTCACTACAAATCTACAGAAGTCAGGCAGTTGATTGCCTTCGACCATACCGATTTAATTCCCCACTTTCTAATGCAATAGAATTGAGAACTCAAAGTACATTCCTATCCCTTTAGTTCCCTATTGAGTACCGATACCGCAAGAAATCCTTCTTTTGAAACCATTCCGCTAGTCAATCCTGCCATACTGTATTTGTACAATACCATATACGATTGAATTCCTTATCTCACTACGAAATATACCCAATTGAGTACCAAAGCAGAGAGCTAGCCTTAAAGGCATTCCTAAAGTGAAAGTTGGGAGATAGCCCGTTGCCTTGAAGCGGTTTGCGTTCATTCCCCGCACGAAGAATTCTAAACTGACTTTGTACCATACCATATAGAAAATACCCCACATCGAAACCTATCCTCATTTATTAGGGTGCTCAGCGAGTGGCCTATCCTTTTTCAATGAAAGCCGTGGCTATCCTTGGTAAGACTTCTTTGCCGACAGAAACTTTCTGTAACTCGGGTAGGACCTTGCGATTGAGAACTCATTGTAAACAGGATTTCTTTTAATACTTGTACCTTCTAAACCTATTTCATTCCTATCCAAATAGCCCACTTCGGCAATACGATTCCACACTTTCAATACCAAGATTGAATTCCCTAACTCTCCAACTTGAAATACACCACTTCGAATGAAATACCATTAATGGATTCCCTGCCTTATCTCCCTGAAAGTCTCATTTTGCACAATTCCCGCATCAAAATGGCCCTATATTTACATCGACTTGAGAATTCTCATAGTCCTTTACTTCACCAGGATTTGAATAGTCCTCTTAGCCAAGATTGAAAGGATGTCAATCTCCCACTCTCAGTCTGTTATTCGAGAAGGAGCACTACCTAACTGAAATATCTCACTACGAAACTTCAATATAGAACTTCTAAACCAACAGACCCTGAACTCGGGTAGTTGCCTTCCCTTCCTAGTCCTTCTTTTGTTGCTAAACCGACTAAAAGAGTCGCGCTTTCTTAGTACATTGCCTTTCATGACCAACCTCTCGTTTTACAGTACGAAGTTACCTGATGTTCGCTACTACAAAAAAGGGCGGAAAGATGTTAACCTTTCGCTATTAGTAAGCACTCCCCTAGTTTTGAGCTAATGAGTTTTCTTTACGTTGAGTTAACCCGGCGGGTTCGCCTAGATGCCTAGTAAAGAACGAGCTGGTGGGAAAGGAAAGAGCTGGAGATCATGAAAATCATTTCGACACAAGGAGGCAGGAGGCCGGGAAGCTTTGCTTCTAGAATGCCGACTACATGGGAACATATGTTTTATAGGTTTATTATTATTCTTGCTGCCCGCTCGGTTTCGAGATGTTCCCGAGAAGAAGGAGCTCGCGAGAAAGCTCGTCAGTGGAAATTGTAAAAAGTACTGATTCCGAGGAAGCTGTAGGCGGGGTCGACCACAATTTCCCAAGTAAGAGATAGAATCTCACTAATTGGAAGAAAAAGGAGGGCTTCGATCCATTGTAATTTGGTTCCTTGGTGTGGAGAGATCTCTGCCATAAAATAAAAGAGAGAGCTCGTAGGCCTTATTCTGCAGATCAAAGAGAGACTTAATTCCCCATTCATCCAAAATAGTATTTTAGTATAGAAAAGAGGCATTATGGGCCGACTACTATGACTACATGCGCATCTACCTTGACCATCTTCCGAAGTTCTAAATAATCTACTGATCAAAGGTTGTAAGGGCGGGCTGCTCTACATTCAGCCACATCACAGTGACCCCGAAGCGATCTTATTCTAGTTGCGGGACGAAATCCGACAGCCAATTGCTGGCTCTGAATGACCAGCCCAGCAAGAAGCTCAATTCTTCTATAACATAACGGGGCGGGGTTGCGCGCGAGCCGAGTGACATAGGTGCACAAGAGTACTTCATGCCACAACCATCTCTTTTTTATAGGTTCTCCGGACCGATGCCTGCTGCTTCATCTGGGAGAAAATAATCATAGATATGCCGGTCATTAGAAGGAAGAACCACCATAAAAAGATTCCTCGTGTATCATCTATAGCAAAATTATGAACGGGAGCTAGCAATCCGGACCGTATTGAAGAGGTTCCTGAGACACAGCATGGAAGAGTCACAATATTCAGAAACGAGGTCCAAGAATGAAGAAGGGATAGAATTACTGAATGAATACGAGTTGTAGCTAATACCCGAGGTATAAAAGAAGCATTTTCCACGAGATCCCGAAACCACCAGCCACCCCGACCTAATTCATGATGAGCCCACCAACTTCCTGGCAAAATGCCTACGGTTAAAAACCATCGACATGTCAAGATTGCCGCCTATTATATTAAGAGAATAGGTCCCGTTTCAAAATTTGAATTGGTTCCTGGTCCTGGTCAGAGACCACTGTGTTCGCCCCGGATCCAACAAAGAAGCGAAATAGTGGTCTCTTTCTTTCCATTACGAACGACACGCTTCGCCTGCTCCCTCCGCGTGTCCACTAGCGCTCCTGCCCAGAGCGAA
Organism: Silybum marianum; assembly: GCA_036898165.1. Lineage (NCBI taxonomy): Eukaryota > Viridiplantae > Streptophyta > Magnoliopsida > Asterales > Asteraceae > Silybum > Silybum marianum. Next base: position 19,011,701 of record CM072542.1, on the reverse strand, counting down.
GAGAAGGAGAAACGCCGCCGAAGCAACGTAAGCGGGCTTCTATTGCTACGTAACAATAGAGCATGATAGCCTTTTGTGCCTACATGTTTGAATTTGAGGGTAAAAAGCTTGCTTGTTCTACGGGATCCGACGCATCCAGCAGAGCGAAAGAGCCTTCCATTCTTTTCGGCGGCATCCTTCCGTATTGGCGGCGAGTGGAGTGCCACAATCCCATTCATCATTTTTGATCTACATAAGCGAAAGCCCATAGCACTGGCGACAACTCCGGCATAAATGCAAGGAGGATGTATAGCTGATATAGGATCTTGTGGAACAGGATTTGATTCTGCAACCGGTTCGGTACGAACGAAGAAATTTCGAACAAAAGGGTAGGAACTCGCCGATAGGAAATGAGAGAAAATAAAGCAATTCCAAGAGCTCCGTCAATCCGCGGTTCATCGATAGACGAAGTGTTGGTCCCTAAAGGGTCTACAAGAGTTCAGTCAATAGTAAACAGTTTGTAGAAGGGGTGGGGGGTTGAATATAAACACACACAGATTTTGGTTTTTAAATTAGTTTATAGAAAATAAACAAATTTACAGTTACAAGCGGAATAAGAACAAGTTTAACACCTATTCTATTGTAACTAAGAAAAACTAAGTTTGATGCACAAGAAGATGAAAGAAAGAATAAAGAGGGTATAGGTTAGAAAGAAGCATGCATTAAGATGAAGAAGATATCTCCATCTTATTTATACCCGTTTGCGTTTAATGCAAGACAAAAGGTATATGCCACGTGTCAAGATTAGATAGGAAGCTTGTCCTTGCTAATAAGACAACCATGCTTTTGGCCGAATATGAACAGTACCGTATCAGATATGATGGGGACATAAGAGACTAGTCGTACGTCCATTTCTGACATGGTTCTAGGTTTGACTTTTGTGCATCGAGGATAAGAGAAATCTTTAATCTTGCAAAGGAAGCTTCATTTGATCGTTGATACTGAATCTTCAAGGATGAACTTTAGTATCGCTGAGGCTTCACAAGACTTCACACTTTGAGTAGATAATCGCTGCTATCGCTGAACCGCTTCAGTTCACTTAGCTGATTATCTCTTTCTTCAGCTAGGGTCTTTGACTTTCGCTGAATGGTTTTCTGGTGTGATAGCTGATCTTCAGATCTTTAGAGATAAGCTTGTTGTTCCTTGATCTTCAGCGATCGCTGATGGTTATCAGCGTGTGCTATCGCTTAATATGAACAGAAGCTTATACAATGGAATTTCACTAAGTATAAAAAGGAATGATATTCAAATCATTTAGAAGGAGTTATGATCAACAATCTCCCCCTATTTGATTATGATTAAGCAACATAGGAAAATTGCTTTAAGAGACTAGTAAGGACTTAGGAAACATTTAAAGAAAATTTTCTAAGTACTAATCTGTAAAGTCTTTTTCAGCTAGTCTACTATCTGAATTGAGTTTCATTTATAAGGATATGATAGCACAATTTTTACAAGTAAATAAGCTTAAAGCACATTCACTGATTGAATTTTCAGAGTGAATGATCAGTGAGTGAAGATAGTTTAAAGAAAATAGAACTCTTATGTTCAATGTCCCTTTTACTGTTTTCAGGGATCTTTTCAGTACTAGGATGGAGTAAAGTACTCTGATTGAATTTCATTAAATATAATCTGAAGAAATTATAGGGAAATGAAATTACAATAATAAAAGTAAAGTACTTATACACTCAAGGAATGTTACAAAGGAAATAGAAATCTATAACTAGTCAGAGATACTCGTTTCGTCTTTGTAACTCATTCTCATAAAGCGTCTTCTGTCGATTCATCAGAGGGGTATCTGACTAGCAGCGCCAAAGCATGATCTTTATGAGAGAGGATGGGGCCTTGCGAATCTCTTGGTTTCTGAGGAGTCCTAAGAACCCTTCATTATCCAAGAATACCATACCAGGTTCAGGCAGTGAGATGATTTCATCTTCTTCATATCTTTGGTCTTGAAGGAGAGAGGTACAAAGCATTGATATATCAGGGAGATCAAGATGACCAAGAATGCTTTGATAATCAAATTTAGTTTCATGATCATTCTTAGAACTTGAACTACCTTCAATAGTTGATCTTTTCTTCTTAGATGATTCAGGGAGAGGGGGAACTTGCACATGTTGTGAAATTCTTTGCAGCAACTGATCCAGCACACTGTCCACCATATCCTTGAACTTGTATTTGGAACCCTGAATGGGGTCTCTGATTTCTAACCATTCAGTGTATCCATAAATCCTTAAGAACTTGGCTTCTTCTCTCTCTGTTCTGTTCGTCCTTGTCATTCTTACATATACCTTTGGACCACCTCTGTTGGAGTGTCGCCCTTGGATAGTTGCATGAATGATTTTGGCTTCATATCTTCGAAATTTCAGTCTGTCAGTGCACCAATCAAGCTCTTTATCTTTCTGCATAGTGGCTCCTGCGGATAGTGCACCTACAATCTTCTGTTGAGCAAGAATCGGATCTACATTCAAATTTTCTTGTGCAAGTTCTCTCTGTACAAGTGCTTCAGCGACCCTTTCACTCTTTTTCAGTTGATGTTTGGCCGCCTTATCTCTTGCAGAGTCTTCTCTGAGCAATTTCCTTGCTAAAGCAGGATCATTCTCAGTTTGCTTTATTTCCTCATCCCCGATTCTTTGTGCTTCCAATGCTTGTTCTCTCTCTTCTCTGGACAGAAAGTAGAATTCATCTACTATCCTTATTGGTACGACTTCAATGGGTTCAGCTTCAGGCACCCTTATTCTTCTAGCCTCGAATTCCCTAAGGAATTTTATTCGCCTTTCTTCTTCTTCAGGCTCACTTATGATTGGCTTTTGAACGCGACGCCTGGGAATAAGGCCCTCTTCTTCTTCAGAGTCAGTTTCTATTATATACATAAATTGCTCTTCAGAGGAAGGTTCCTTCCATGAAGTTGAGTCCTTTGGGGGACGGGGATCACTGAGGGAAGGAGAGGAGGAAATAGTATTGTCAGAGAGAGTTTTTGTAGGTGAAGGAGGTGTGGGGGTTTCAGAGAGAGGAGTTATGTAAGGGATAAGAGGAAGAGATACCTCATGAGTGGTCTCCCCCTCAGATATTGGGATAGTGGCATCCAGATCTACCACTTCTTTTCCTTTGCCTGAGGGACCGGATTGTCCCTGAGAGGGATGTAGTCCGTCCCCTAAGGGCTCTTGATGAGCGACTCCAGGCCTTGACAATCTGAAGTGCTCTAGGGCACTTCCAATGTCATCATCGTCTTCATCATCATCCATCTCCCCATAGTGAGGGATAGGTTCTTCTTCTTTCTTCTTCATCTTCTTCTTCTTCTTCTTCATCATCATCATCTTCTTCAGCTTCAGCTCACTGGATGTATGGAGAAGTTCTCTCTCTAGGGAACCTCTGGTTATGCTCTGAGATGAGTTCGTCAGCGAACTCTTTGGCACATCTCTCCCCCTCAATGTTATCAGGAGGTAGACAATGCACCATCAAAGTGCGAACATTCGTCTGAACGTCCTTGAGCTTCGCATCATTATCTTGAAGCGTGGTCCGATCAGCAGCGTTGAAAGAAGAAATTGGCCTCAGAAAGCTTGGTGAGCATCTGCGTCATATCGGATTGAGTCTTTTGAATAGACTCAAGGACGTTTGCTTGAGCAGCAATCTTCTGCTCCAGGCTTGTTAGGGTCTGATGAAAGGCCCTGTTGTCCTCTTTCAGGGAGAAAACGTCAGAGACGAGGTTGTTGACGTTTGTCTGATCGATGGAGTCCCAACGATTCGTTTGAAGATCAGTCCAGCGGACGTCTGAAGATTGTCCACCCTAGCCCTTGTGAGAGCACATTCCCTGACCAAATAGTCAATAGCAGGGAATGTATGGTTGGGAAGGACAATGGGAGGTAGCTAAGTGACTGGAGTGGGAAGCTTGGGAGTGGCCATCTCTTGCTTCACGTCTCTAAGCCGGGCAGCGCTGGGAGGGCACTGAGGAGACTTCCCCATATCCTTGCTGAGGGGAGGAATACCCGAAGGTCGGCGATCACTCCTTCCCTACTACAGAGAAGGAGTGATCGCTGACCTTCGGGTATTTTTCCCCGAAGGAAACCTCCATAATGGTTGCAAAGAGGCGAGGATAAGGGATGACGGGATGTCTGGTGGCGGCGCTGATGCGACTGACCATGTCGCTGAAGAGCAAAGCTTATTTGGGAAAACGGCGCATAAAAAAGGGCTGGCCCGTCAAAAGCCCGGTGCCTTCGCGAACGAAGTTCAGAATTAACAAGGGTTCGTAGAACGAAGGGAGTGTACAACTGGGTCGTAGCCCCAGTTTTTTGTTCATAACTAGGGAGAGATAGAATGGAGTTCTTCACGAAGTTCGAGACAAAGGAATAAAAAAGACTTTCTCTATGGCCTCCTCGTTTTGAGACATTATGGCTTTGGGGTCGACCCCGGTAACAAAGAAGGAATCCATTAAAACTTAGGATCCGACACCATGATAAAATACTACCCTCATGATTAGACCATGTCCCTGAGATTTGATAAAAGAAAGGTGCATTTGCGGTTAATTCGTTGTCATTGGATAAGTTATTAGGAATATGACGGAACGGAAGACCAAGGAAAGAAAGAAGAATGCACCAAAATGCAGGTGCTGCACCAAACACTGGTGGTTCTTTCTTGTTGTAAGTGAATGCAACGAAAACACCCAGAAATAACAAATAATGAAACAATTCATATATTGACGTGCTCATTTCAAAATTTCTTCTTTGTTATTCCCATCATCCTGTGGTTTCAGGATGATCCACAAAAAAGGTGGCAGGATTTGAACCTACACTCTGATCATGCCTCACCGCCTTCAACCCATTAGTCTCCGTTATAAGGTAGGGCGGGGGTGAGGAAAGGCAGAAATGAGTTCATGCCACAACGACCCCTATGGAAGGGAAATTTCTCAAGATTTTTGGCTCGCAATAAAGCTAGGGTCCTTTTCAGGCAAGCTATTGATTCCATTACCGAACCAAACAAGATTATTCTCTTAGTCCTATCTATCCACCTCTCCAGACACAATATCTTGAGTACCTATGATGGTGACCACATCTGCTGGCATGTGATGTTTGGACATAGAATCGAGTCCTTGTGAATGGGCGGAGCCAGGTGCTCTTCTTTTACGATGGTAGGGACGATTGCTTCCATTACTGACCAGAAAGACACCAAATTCTCCTTTAGGTGATTCAACTGCTGTATAGGTAGAAGGAGCTGGTACGGAAAAACCTTCTGTATAAGGTTCGAAATGGTGAATTGCGGGTAGAGTAGACCGATGATCCTGTAGTCATTTGGCCGGCTATTGAAAGAAAAAAGCTTGCTTCTGCTCCCCCTATTATATAATCGGTCCTATCTCTCTCCAAACCTAACGTGGTAGTTTCCCATCATAGGTCTTTCTATCTATAGATTAAGCCATTACCAAACCAAGGAGCGAATTAATTCAGAAGTTAGTTGACTGCTTCCATAGATAAGGCGGAGCGTCCTTGGCTCAACATTATAGCCCTTCTTAGTAAGGCTTCTGCCCTACTACAGCGCTTCGCTAACTCGAAGCGCCTCACTATGGGAATCTAGCTTCGCTAACATTCGGCTAAGTCTTGAACGTCCGGCTATGAGAATCTAGCTTCCCTGGCGCTTCTCTTTGCCCCTTAAGTAGAAGGAAAAGAAAGATATTCTTGGTTTTCTTGCTCCCGCTTCCTCATCTGTGCTCATCAGGCCAACTTTGCTCTTTGGGAGGTGAAAGAGGGGTTGAAGCGGACATACCGGATCGAAGATATATTTATATATATGCACGGTTACGGTTATCTCGGACTGCGTTCCGAAAAATGTAGCCTACTTGAGAAAGAAGGGGCGGGAACTCTTGTCTTTCAACCCCACTATACTATTCGTAGTTGTGGGGCACTGTGTACTTACAACCTCTACGATAAGCAAGTGAATAGGGCCGGTGCGTGGTGAACGGAACGGTTCATTAAGCCATTTTTAGCTTTCACTGCCTAAATAGGAATAGAGCTACTTTACAAATAGGGCTAATTACTTCGCACCTGACTGTGATAGCCCTCTCGATACCTTATTGGAGCTTTGTAACTAGTGGTCGGTTTCCCGTCGCTAGAGCCTTTTCCCAGTGCGCGGAGCCCCAACGAGGAAGGCGTTAGTGGTTTATGGTCCATAATGCTAATTCCTCTTTTTGTGCTACTCCTACTCCTAGGGCGGGAAGAAGATAAGAAAAGGCCAAGCGTTCTCTTAGTTTCCCAACCTGTTGCTTCTAAAGACTGCCCTCTCTCGGCTGGATGTTGGTCCAGCCTACTACGAGGATCCCGTATCCAGCAAGCCAACCTATACAAAGGGCATCCAGCAAATCCCCTTTACTAGATTGGAGCTATGAAGCTTACCTTCTTTTTATTAAAAAGGGAAAGGGCTTTTTCAGTTGTTGCACAGTAGCGCACTTCCGTTTTCCCTTTACTAGTAGGGGTCCTGTGGTTCCTATGCCGCCGCCTTTCCCGGTCCTTTTCTTTTACTGCTTTGACCCGAAGCAATAGCTTCTAGCTAGTTCAGTAGATAAGATGGCTGCGCTCTAGCTCACTCAAGAATGGGACGGCAGTGGTCCGCAGGCAAGCTCGTTATGATCTTGGACGCAGTATATTGGAATCCTGAAGCACCACCATGAACGCTACCGCGCATCCGCCCGTGGTGCGGTAAGGCACCACCCTGTTGTGCCAGCAACCAACTCTGGCGTGTCAACTTAGTTATCCTCATCAAGCCACTTACTTGATGTCTAGCTTCCCAACTGGTAGACGGTTCCTTTTCCCCCCAGATCAATGAAGAAGGGAGAAGTCACTTGATTCTTCCGAATAACCGGAAGCGAAGCGCTATGCCGGGGCGGGGGGACGGGAAAAGAAACGGCTCCGAAGAAAGAAATTGGGGTTCCCAATGCTTCTCCACGCTCAACGAAATTCGCCAACCTCGGAATGCTTTACTCCTAACTCCACAAGGTTCCGAGACGGAGCTTAACCTGAGTCTCGGTTAAGAACGACAATGCCCTATGTTTCACTTGGCGCAGGATTCCATGGATAGTTTCATTCGAGATCGTGATGGAGGACATAGCTTACAATCATCGGCTTTGATCATTCCACTAGGCATTTGATTAGGGCATTGCACAATGATCCGAACACTTTGTCGCATCTCTTCGATACGAATACAGTAACGATCATAGCGATCTCCTCTTGTACCTACTGGTACGTCAGGATCCGATTGGTCATGAACATCGTAAGGTGCTGCTCTTCGCGAATCCCAGCATACCCCTGGTTGGGATGGGTAGGCCCACCACTTCACTTTCACTTAAGCCCGCGCAAAGTCAGTGGGGGGACCCTGTCGGGCTCCTTCCCCCCCAAAAAAAGAAACTGTACGTGAGAGTTTCCCTTCATACAGCTCGAATCATTCTCAGATGCCCCGGGAGGCATGCTTTTCCTTGTTTGTTGGGTTGGTTCACGCACGCACAAACGAGCACCAGCCGCAACAGCAAGAAACTATGACCAATAGAGTCAGACACTTAGCTACATCCGTACGCAAAAGGAATATGGTTCTAGTTGAGGCTTTCTTTTCCTTATTAGTAAAGGGGGCTAGGGACGTTCGTGGAGTCCGTGCCTTCCGTACCACCGAAAGATCGTTCTTGGGCGGATCCCGCTCCAAAACATAAGGGATAGGGGTTCTGGGGTCGGGCTTACTATATCAAAGGGGTCGTAGAAAAAGAACCCGACCACCTATTTCATTCGACGTTCCGGGGCAGGGGTCTGACCCATTCGACCGAATTTTGCTTTTGGATAACAAGAAGGCGAGCTTCTCTGCTTTGATCAAATCAAAAGCCCAGTCAGCCACCAACTCGGTGCAGGTCACGTGACTTACAGCTCGACCTTCGCTTTTTGAGGCTTCCTCTACCCGCATCTCTATGTGCCCGCAGCACTTCCATATGGAGAAATATAGGCTTACCATGTTCCATCAATAGCACCTAAGCTATGCCGATTTTGGCGGACCGTGCTCCACCCCGGTGAACTCATGCGGTTCCGACGTGCCTAGAGGCGAATCCGTTCACAGTCCGTAGGACCAACACCATTCGAAGGTAGGCGTCCCACCCCGCCTAGAATAGTTATGTTTGACTGGGCTTACACACATTCACTCACTTACGCTGTCCCCCCTCAGCTCACCCTGGCCCCTGGCCTTTTGCTCTTCTAACGTAAGCTCCAAGGCTTCACACCAAGTCTTCACTGACATAATATTCATGCTTAAGTAGGGTCAGGCAGAACCGTTGTTGCCTGATGGGAACTTTCCCCATATTGCTATCAATGTCTTCATGTCGCACGACCTCTTAACATTACACCACTGAATCCCCAATCCTTTGCTTGCTGTGCAGTGACAATACCAATATCCACTAATCGTTGTTTCCAGATACGGTTGCCGGTTGACATCTCTTCTAATTCATTGATACGAGAAGCAAATTGTTGTGTGGAGGAATTAATATCTCGACATAAGCCAAGAGGCAGATCTTGTGCCACTCCACCTGGTCGTATGAAACTGGCATGCATCCTGGCTCCCGAGACTCTTTCATAGAATTCCAACAATTTTTCTCGCTCCTCAAAAGCCCACAGGAACGGAGTTGATGCTCCCACATCCATAGCATGAGTAGTTAAAGAAAGTGAATGATTTGAACTTCGAGTTATTTCACATAATAACACTCGTATATATTGAGCTGGTAATGGTACCTCGCAATTGAAAAGTCTCTCTACGGCAAAAGAATGAGCGTGTTCTTGGGACATCGTAGAAACATAGATAGGGTCGACGACGGAACGAACAACGAAACTTTACGACAGCTTTTTCGTACACGTTCACTTGCATCACATATACAAGTGCTCTCTGAACCATGCAATAAGGTCACCCATAACACGGCTCTCCCATTTGAGTTATCTTAGCCCCCAGCCATGGTATTCAATAATATTATAAAAATGGCAGCGTAAGGTAACAACTAGTATTGAAAGCTGGTCGCCTTTGGAAGCGTTCGTCGGTAACCAAAGCGTATCATTCCCGCAACCACTTTGGTACTTTGTTTATAGCTTTTTTAGGTTATGCAATAGAAGGGGGCTGGCGCTTGAATTGAAGTAGCGCCTTTGGAATATGAGTAGAGCTCCTAGGTGGCGCGTTCGTGGGGGCAACCCGAAGGAAGAGCAAAAAGAAGGTTGGGTGCTTGTGGGGCAAGGCCGCCCGGCCTCGAATAGGAGGGGGCTTAGCTGTGGATCCTCCCTGCTTGCGGAACTGAATGGATCAGAAGGGGGCTGGACTCTCTACTTCCGGGCCGGGCAGGAGGTGAAGACCATAAGAGAAGATTGCCCTCCCGGTAAGGAAGAGGGGAAAAAGGCGCTGTCATCTATCTCGACCAGTTTCCTGAGGCATTGGAAATGCAGACCGGCTCAGAGAATCAGTGGTGCTATTAGCCCTTCGTTTCGACAACAAAGAAGTCATCTTTGACGATATCCCATTCCTTCCCTGCCAAGCCGCCTCTCTTCGCCATTCGATGCCTCTGCCTTCCCTTTTTATAACATAGCCAAGCGCCCTCCTTTACAATCACTAAGAAAAAAAATACTAATCAAAGCCCTATCGTATCAGTACGTCTCTGTGATTTTTCCGGCCCCAAGGGACTTTACTCGACCCATTCCCCAGTCTCCCGCACTGCTCAAGTAAGTGTGCGACTCCGTATGAGGACCTCCTTCCCTTTGGCCCACTCTCCATTCACACGGTTCTCAAAGCAGAGGAGGAAGGGTGGGCAGCAGGTACCACGAGCCCTCTGTCCCACACATCTATCCAGAAGCAAGTGTAGTTCACCGGTTACACCGAATGCTCCTATCTGTCGATAATGATCCTGTGAGTGTGCAGTTATGCTTCAGATGCTTCGACATAGAATAGATCAACCCAGTTCTCATTCTTTTCCGGTGCACTCGCTTTGTATCTCCGACACACAAGGAAGGACACAGCGGGAAGGAAGGAGACCTAGCCTCTGTCCGGCCTATCATTCTGCTGGCATCTCGCATTCACGCCCCTATTTGACTGCCACTCGGGGATGTAGTTGTAGATACGTTAGTCTTAGTGGGTCGTTAGTTCCACTTGTTATCTCCTTCTACGACATGCTGTTGTCGTCGCCATATTCCATAGGTCACTTAGTCATCTCTTCCTCGCTGCGGGTCAGCACCTTCGAGAGAAACGGATGACTTCATTCAGTGACCCCGCGATCACCCTCTGAACGATCAGAATAAGGTAAAGCTTGAAGATAAGTTTTGTACTCTATTAGTTTCTCAGTCCCTCTAGTCGGGTGGGCGCCGGCCGGTCTTTCGACCAGATCCCCCTAAAAACCGTACGTGTGGGTCTCCCCGCATGCGGCGCACGCCATTCGAGGTGGCCCAGCCCAACATTCATTCTAAAATCCAGTAGTGAAAATGAGACTGCTCGACTTTGGAAGCAAATTCGCGTGTAGGCAGCGCTGTCTGTCGTACCGTTGACTCTATCTATTCATTGAATTTGCTTGATTCCATTTTTTATATAGGCTCGCTCCCTCTTTTTCCAAGAATTCATGCACTTCCCTTTACTTAATAGGACCTTCTTTAAAAGGGTCATAGCCCAAAGCCTTCCATTTCCGTCAATTGACCCGGTCTCCCATGGCTCTTCCACCGTCCAGGCTCTCTTTTCTCCCTATGCTCCTCCGGCGCAGGCCTACAACGCTTTGCGCCTGCAGCGTTTTCGCCAGACGGTCTTTGCCAGTAGTGCCATCCTCCCCGCTGGCTATATGGGCGGGTTGTCCCTCGCTGCTGCGTTCTGTTAGGCTATGGATTACAGGAACAAATGTAGTTGTGTGGAAAAGCAGGCGGGTTACACGTTCCACTGTGCCGAGATGTGAGGTGCAGGTGGTGATGATCACCCCGGGGTATGCGCTAGCGCCCTTGATAGGCACTCCAGAACCCGCCAACGCTCATGAAAACCCGGGTTGGTCGGTCCTCCATTCATCCGATCGGAGGTGTGGATAACGAGGCCACCTTCACAATCTTCTCCCTTCTGTCCTTATGTTGTAGTAAGGTAGGGCGGTTCTCTTGAGTTGCTCAATCGCCCCTTAGCCCGGTGCTCATGACGCGCTAAGGAACCTCCACCATGCCGGGGGACCAAGCAGGACATAGCTAGCGGCATAGGAGCCGACTCGGCATCAACGGCTTCGTGCCGCACTGGAGTGATCCTATATGTGGTTCCGCACGTTCCACCACTTCTCCGTTCATTTCCAATACTGATCGTGAAACACCATGAGCAGCAGGATGTTGAGGTCCGAAATTCGAAGTGAAATTTTTGATTTTCCCGTTCCTAGTCGTCGTGGGAAAGAAAGGCAGAAAGAAGAAAGAAATTATTCCCTTTTTTTCTTGTCCAATACCACCGCACCGAAATGCATCTCCTTCGCCCGCGCGAGAGACTTCTATGCCAGCCGGGAATAACGGCTCTGTTATGAAATCAAGCGGCAAACAGACTCATCTGGTCGGTGTTCCCTAATGACTGGTTTTAGGAGATTAGGTTCCCCCTTAGAATCTCTACCCATCTGCGGGGGGTTTCTGTATCCGTCTCCGCGGAGATCCCCAGATCGTAAGACATTATCGCCTTCGCGGCACTGGACTATATTTTCGTCATTTCCGGAAAGTGCACGGACAACCGCCCTCTCCCCTTTTCACAATGTTCGTGCAGTTGCTCACAAATTTAAGTTTGAATGCCCCTTCGAAGTCCTGCACGCTCTTTTCAATCGGGAGCGGGGTGGGCAACTTCAGTCGGTGCTGGCGCCTGCGGCAGCGCCTCTGGAGCCGCCCCCCGTTCTGGAGCCAGCGGGTTCTGAATGACCCCCCTCTCACACACAAGTGCTCTCGGAACCGTGCAATAAGGTCACCCATAACACGGCTCTCCCATTTGAGTTATCTTAGCCCCCAGCCATGGTATTCTATAATATTACAAAAATGGCAGCGTAAGGTAACAACTAGAATTGAAAGCTGGTCGCCTTTGGAAGCGTTCGCCGGTAACCAAAGCGTATCGTTCCCGCGACCACTTTGGTACTTTGTTTAAAGATTTTTTAGGTTATGCAATAGAAGGGGGCTTGCGCTTGAATTGAAGTAGCGCCTTTGAAATATGAGTAGGGCTCCTAGGTGGCGCGTTCGTGGGGGCAACCCGAAGGAAGAGCAAAAAGAAGGTTGGGTGCTTGTGGGGCAAGGCCACCCGGCCTCGAATAGGAGGGGGCTTAGCTGTGGATCCTCCCTGCTTGCGGAACTGAATGGATCAGAAGGGGGCTGGATTCTCTAATTCCGGGCCGGGCGGGAGGTGAAGACCATAAGAGAAGATTGCCCTCCCGGTAAGGAAGAGGGGAAAAAGGCGCTGTCATCTATCTTGACCAGTTTCCTGAGGCATTGGAAATGCAGACCGGCTCAGAGAATCACTGGTGCTATTTAGACCTTCGTTTCGACAACAAAGAAGTCATCTTTTACGATATCCCATTCCTTCCCTGCCAAGCCGCCTTTCTTCGCCATTCGATGCCTCTACCTTCCCTTTTTATAAGATAGCCAAGCGCCCTCCTTTACAATCACTAAGAAAAAAAAATACTAATCAAAGCCCTATCGTATCAGTACGTCTCTGTGATTTTTCTGGCCCCCGAGGACTTTACTCGACCCATTCCCCAGTCTCCCGCACTGCTCAAGTAAGTGTGCGACTCCGTATGAGGACCTCCTTCCCTTTGGCCCACTCTCCGTTCACACGGTTCTCAAAGCAGAGGAGGAAGGGTGGGCAGTAGGTACCACGAGCCCTCTGTCCCACACATCTATCCAGAAGCAAGTGTAGTTTACCGGTTACACCGAATGCTCCTATCTGTCGATAATGATCGTGTGAGTGTGCAGTTATGCTTCAGATGCTTCGACATAGAATAGATCAACCCAGTTCTCATTCTTTTCCGATGCACTCGCTTTATATCTCCGACACACAAGGAAGGACGCGGCGGGAAGGAAGGAGCCCTACCCTCTGTCCGGCCGATCATTCTGCTGGCATCTCGCATTCACGCCCCCATTTGACTGCCACTCGGGGATGTAGTTGTAGATACGTTAGTCTTAGTGGGTCGTTAGCTCCACTTGTTATCTCCTTTTACGACATGCTGTTTTCGTCGCCATATTCCATAGGTCACTTAGTCATCCCTTCCTCGCTGCGGGTCAGCACCTTCGAAAGAAACGGATGACTTCATTCAGTGACCCCGCGATCGCCCTCTGAAAGATCAGAATAAGGTAAAGCTTGAAGATTAGTTATGTACTCTATTTTGTACTCTAAAATCCTGTAGTGAAATTGAGACTGCTCGACTTTGGAAGCAAATTCGCGTGTAGGCAGCGCTGTCTGTCGTACCATTGACTCTATCTATTTATTGAATTTTCTTGATTTCATTTTTTATATAGGCTCGCTCCCTCTTTTTCCAAGAATTCATGCACTTCCCTTTACTCCATAGGACCTTCTTTAATAGGTTCATAGCCCAAAGCCTTCCATTTCCGTCAATTGACCCGGTCTCCCCTGGCTCTGCCATCGTCCGGGCTCTCTTTTCTCCCTATGCTCCTCCGGCGAAGGCCTTTACAACGCTTCGCGCCTGCGGCGTTTTCGCCAGACGGTCTTTGCCAGTAGTGCCATCCTCCCCGCTGGCTATATGGGCGGGTTGTCCCTCGCTGCTGCGTTCTGTTAGGCTATGGATTACAGGAACAAATGTAGTTGTATGGAAAAGCAGGCGGGTTACACGTTCCACTGTGCCGAGATGTGAGGTGCAGGTGGTGATGATCACCCCGGGGTATGCGCTAGCGCCCTTGATAGGCACTCCAGAACCCGCCAACGCTCATGAAAACCCGGGTTGGTCGGTCCTCCATTCATCCGATCGGAGGTGTGGATAACGAGGCCACCTTCACAATCTTCTCCCTTCTGTCCTTATGTTGTAGTAAGGTAGGGCGGTTCGCTTGAGTTGCTCAATCGCCCCTTAGCCCGGTGCTCATGACGCGCTACGGAACCTCCACCGTGCCGGGGGACCAAGCAGGACATAGCTAGCGGCATTGGAGCCGACTCGGCATCAACGACTTCGTGCCGCACTGGAGTGATCCAATATGTGGTTCAGCACGTTCCACCACTTCTCCGTTCATTTCCAATACTGATCGTGAAACACCATGAGCAGCATGATGTTGAGGTCCGAAATTCGAAGTGAAATTTTTGATTTGCCCGTTCCTAATTGTCGTGGGAAAGAAAGGCAGAAAGAAGAAAGAAATTATTCCCTTTTTTCTTGTCCAATACCACCAGTACCAGAAATGCATCTCCTTCGCCCGCGCGAGAGACTTCTATGCCAGCCGGGAATAACGGCTCTGTTATGAAATCAAGCGGCAAACAGACTCATCTGGTCGGTATTCCCTAATGACAGGTTTTAGGAGATTAGGTTCCCCCTTAGATTCTCTACCCATCTGCGGGGGGTTTCCGTATCCGTCTCCGTGGAGATCCCCAGATCGTAAGACATTATCGCCTTCGCGGCACTGGACTATATTTCCGTCATTTCCGGAAAGTGCACGGACAGCCGCCATCTCCCCTTTTCACAATGTTCGTGCAGTTGCTCACAAATTCAAGTTTGAATGCCCCTTCGAAGTCCCGCACGCTCTTTTCAATCGGGAGCGGGGTGGGCAACTTCAGTCGGTGCTGGCGCCCGCGCGGCGGCGCCTCCGGAGCCGCCCCCGTTCTGGGAGCCGGCGGGTTACGAATGACCCCTCTCTCACGGTTAAAAAAGTGGTTAACCATCTCGAAGAAATCCATATCGTCCATCCGAATTGTCTCCATTACAGCCGACTCCCCTGTCTCTTTCCCTATCGAAAAACTAGCCTGACTCTCCCTTTCTAGAAATGCTAACCAAGTGACACACTAGGGCCATGGGTCATGAAAGAGGTTGGCCCCCATCCTCCTTAACTGTGTATGGCCAATTAACTCCTCGCTTTTGTCCGTTCGATTCTTCCCTTCTTTGGGCTCGGGTCGATAGTCGCCATGGTAGTAATGTCCCGGAGCCCGGCTACCGACCCGGGGCGCCGGTTAGGAAAGTCATAAAGGGGCGTTGAACGTAATTCGTCAAGGGCGTTACCACAAGAGGCTTGGCAATTCAAGTGAAAGTTTCTTAGACTAGTCCCAGCGGGGAAACATACTTCCGAGAGAGCTGCTTTCGCCTCTGTAACTCCCTAACGAGAACGAGAGAGAGTCGATGCAAAAGTAGCCCTTGACGCGAGGGAACGCCAGACAGACTGACCTCTTCTAACTACGTTTTATATAGACTGGAAGCTAGAGAGAGAGACTAAGGTATAGTGCCGCTACCAAAGAAGGCTCTTTCATGCTAGGCGTCCAGACCCATTACGCCCGAGCCGCCTCCCCGTCACCCTTATTATATCCACTAAGGCTTCATCCCACTTCATCCTACCAACTATACTTGATATAAAGCCGCTCAATAACAATTCAAGACAACAAGAAAACATGAAAAGGATAGCGATCGATTTGGGAGCGTGCATGGGGGGGGGATCGAAAGGTAACTAATGAGACCGGGGAGTTATGCTTTTTCTCCCGCCTCAGCTTCGCGGATGGGAGGAGTGCGAGAGCTGAGCCCACACGCTCTATGATTTTCCCTAGCTTCCCCTCCAGTAAAAAATTAGTTCGTACCCCCTGTGTCTAGGGATTCCTGGGGCATAGGTTAAGCATATAGTGGATTTATCTTTCTTTCGATTGAGCGTCAGTACTTTTTGAGTCTCTCCGTAGGCGTGCAAAACAACAGAGCCACTACTCTTCGGGGCGGTGAAGTGGGCAATCCCTTATTCCAGCTTTAGAGGAGCATCTTTGCATGAATCAATACTAAGTCTTCAGCCTGTATGAAGTCCTTCGATTTCGGAGATTAGAGCAGAATAACTACGTAACGACGGGGAAGGCTTTCGCCTCGAATCCAATTTCTCGTCTTTTCTTAAGAGATTTCTAGTTAGGACTTGATCGAGGGATCAATTTTCTTCGGAACATAAAGTAACAAGACCAGAACCCCATGTGGACTATGAACCAACAAAAAAAGAGCGTCAGCTCCAAAAAAAGGATTGTTTGCATTACTAAAATGTACAAATTTTTTACTCTGAGTAGTTGTGTACGGGAAGTGATTAGAACAGAACAGAGCCTGTTGCCAGTCAGGAATGAAGAAGCAAGGGACAAATAGAGGTATCTCGAGCCTTCTGTTGTACCAATGTCTCCCTTTTAGGAATAAGGTAATGAAATTCCGGTATGGACTTTTTTTGTTGTTACGACAGGCGAGAGCAGTGCCCTATTGGTATAATTCCTGCTTCCCCTTGGTATCCCATTTCATATATCGAAAGAGAGCTTCAATAAAGCATCCATATCAATCAAATTCCTTCCTTGCTTTTGGATTTTTTTATTAGTGGGAAGGCGCAGTGATTGAATAGTGACCCTACCATAATATCTATGGAATGACTCGATCCATGATGCCTTTTTTTCCCACGTCTCGGGTTCTTTCTCTCTAGGTACGGTTCGCCACATTTAAGTGAGTGCTCTACCCCTTGGTATGGTACCGGAAGCACTTGGTATTGGTAGTAGTCTAAATGTCTTTCCCTACCGCTAGGAGTGAAGCTCAAGGAGATGAGGGATCTATTCCATCTATTCAATTTCCCAAAGCTCAATCCCTACTTACTAAAGACTTCCCTTTCCCGTGCTGACTTAATCAAGCAATTAAACTTGAACTCTGGAGGAAAGTGCTCACTCTTAGTAAGTCCAGAAAAGTCTAAAAAATAAAGACTTTATTCAATGACTTGACTTGCTTACTTTTAAAGTAAGATCCAAAAGTTGCTCAACGACAAATCGGGGAGTTAGAGACCTTATTTTATTTTCAGCTTTCCCCTTCTTCTATTCTAATGTCTCCATATGAGTATATTATTACTCTAGGCTATCCTAGCCCGGGAATGGAGAGAAAGAAAGAGCAATTGAAGAATCAGAGGTTGCTGCTTAATAATAAGCTCGCTGGAGAAGAGACTCTTTATGTTATGTCAGCTAAAGGAATTGCATTTAGAGTAGACTTAGAGTAGTGGTTGACCGACCTGTACTGTAGGGCTTGAGCCCCGTCCTCCTATCCTTATATGACATTGGTCTTAAGCGCACTGTATGTTGGCGTGGTTCCCCTGATCAAGCAAATGGAGAAGCAGAGGAATAGTAATAGGTTTCGGACGACTGACTAGTGATGATTGTTCAGAGACGGCTAGTTCTTCTTATTCAACAAGGTACGAATATTGAGAATATTGATTGTTGGGGCACACAACAGAGATTTTAGGGTATTTTCCGTGGCATCTATCTTCTGGGGGCAGGTACCCGTCTACTGGAAAGGACAGTTTCCCATACAACATTGGGTGAATAGTTGAATCCACTGATGGGTATTCCACTTTCTTAGTTAGAGTCCCCTTTTAGGGATAATACGATAGTTGACCACAAATCTTTCTGTTGGGCGCAGTCTCATAGTTAGAAGACTACCTAGCTGAGGTAGTAAGTGGTTGGGCTATGGTACGACGACTGCTTGTTAAGAGAGACTAGCCACTAAGCCACGGCTGAAACAGCCAGGCGAATCAATCAAATGGGCCACAGACTCTTCTAAGCCAAGACCCCTTCTAAAAAAGGTATGAACACAAGAGTCGTTCTTGGGAAAGCAATGAAAATACATACCCCTTTACAAAAACCAATGCTTTCCGGGTCATATTTCTTGTTTGGATGTTCCTTCGCCTTAATCCATAGCATGTTCCTCATCGCGAGTAAATACTTTTTAAGAATTGAGAAGATCAAAAAGCTGCTCTAACCGAAGCCATTGCCCTATTTGTTTGCCTTTATGATCTTATTCGTCTTCTAGAAACATCACTTTATTCTCTCTTATGGAAACATCTATTGGTATTGGAACCCCTTTTCGACAAATGAACACTTCTTATTGAAAGTAGAGATGCGGAAAGAGCGACTTAATGAATAGTATGATCAGTTAGCAAGTCCTGTTCAATCACCCGGCCTCCCCTGTCACGTATTTGGATCCCCTTCGATGCATTGTGCTTCACTTCTTTCATTTAGCTACTCTTCATTTTTTTACCCTATGAGGTCGGACAATCGCTACATTTCTTGAACGGTCGCTGCCTACATTACTCTTTCTCCCTCTTTTCAAGGAAGTGAGTCTCAGACCATATGTAGTTCTTGGTCATTTTTGTACAGGTGCTTTTGTGGTTCTTCACTCCAGTCCTTAAATATTCTATACAAAAACCTCATCCTCATTAAAAAAATCAGACTTGGAACCGAAGGAATAGTAGGTATAAAGTAAATTGCCCAATGTTTCCAAATTAATATGTTTACCTTTACTATTTTGGTATTTCATCGATTATCAAAAGCCAAATCGGGGGAACCCACAAGCAGAACATGGAATCTCGTATCTGGTACTCCTATGCTCCATTTATTTCATGGCGGGGAAGGCCACCATCGCATTCAGCAATCTTTGTTTGTACCCAATAGCCGGACAACTCACTTGTATCTCCTCTCCAGCCAGTTATTGATGGCTTGGTAGGAATGGAAGGGTAGAAGACCTTATTCGAACGGACGGACATAATTTGCTACCTTTTCATCTGTTTGCCTTTTGTGAATCAAACTATCTCGATCTGGAGGGAAAAAGTCTTCCTGACACTGTATCTTACCTATCGTTCGCTATTCACCGACTGGCCCCACCGATGATGCGGGCATTATCTAGCATATTCAATTGGAAGCAGTCATTCTACAATGCTGAGACCCCTGCTTTATAGGTGCGAGGTGGCGATAGAAGCAGGATCGACTCCCGGAGATGGAGAATCGGGCTAGTGCTTTTCATCTGGCGGGGGGCGGGCCTTTCATTCTTAAATTTTTTGATAAACTGCGAAAAGTGCGGATAGAACTATGGAAAGGGGAGCTTTTTCTCGACGATAGTGCACTAGGAAAACCATGGAGCGTCCATAGCGAATAAGTAGGTCCAATGAGTAGGTCGTTATCCATCGGGTTAGTAGGTCGACTTGACCACCTATCGTGGATGATTACTAGAAGGATCAGATTGACCTTTTTCAGATCCGTTTCTTCTTTTGTTGTTCTGGTGGCATAGAGTTCGGGAAGAAGAGAAGGTCAAGGATTTTCTTGAATACTCCATGTCCTGTTCGTGGTTACGCCAATGGTTGAAATACCAGAAATGGTATTATACCGTGGCGCTTTCCGACCAGGTTACTATCAAACAACTTTTAAATCTGCTATTTGTGAACACTAAATGGCAAATAAATCAAACTAGTTCAGAATTCCGTGTCTTTAGGCTCACTGATGACTAACAGGAAGGACAAATGCGAGTGCGAGAGAATGAGACTGGTAGCTTACACATGTAAAGAATCGAAGACAGGATTGAAAGAAGAAACTGGACATTCAGGCACGGAATCAACCGTTCGAGAAGAAGCTCTTTGAAAGAGTAGGCTCTTTTCTTTGCGTCAATGCCTTGAGTAAGATAGCCACGAGGAGGTAATAGTCTAATAAGAGGCACAAAAGTGCTATCGAATAGGCTGTTAGGGAGCATGCGTGACACACGTCCTCAGCTAGCGGACGCAAGCAGAGTGGGACCTTCTCCGATAGTCTCTTTCATCATAATATTGAAAGCTTCCCCGCCCTATGCTTTGTTAATGTCAGAGTTGATATCATGATGAAAGGGAAAGATAATAAGAAAGATTCAAGATAAAGACTAGAAGAAGGGGCTTTCTTAGAAGAATTCCCACTTGGACTGGTAGTGAGAACCCGATCTCCAGAAGCTAATTGGCAAGGTTCGACTTGACCGGAGCGGATCACAACTCAAGCACAACTAGAGTTCACTCACCCACGTGCCCAATACTTGATGTGATGACTCTAGCCCCATGTCGACTTCATTAACGAGTCATGATGCTGTGATATAGGATCAAAATCGACTTTCATTTCACTTAACTCATCAAAGCAAGGAGTGGCTACTAGATAGACAATTAGTTCCGAGACTAAGAGATTGGGCTATCGGCTGGTATCAGTTGAAGTCAACAAAGAAGGAAAGCCTTCCCCCAATCCAACATTTTCAAGTGAAAAGAAGATAGATGACTGAGAGTCACGGGATTTTGAAAGCGCCGCATCTAGCTCATCAGTTTCTTCAAAAGAGATGACGGATACAGAGCGGTTACCAGTTGTAGGCTCATTCACCAACTAGGCCATGAGTTTGCTTTAACGAGTGCATGAACAGAAGTGGAGGCAGAGTTGTCCCCCGATCTGAGATATTAGCGAGATTAGCTACACGCCACTTAACCTAAAGAAAGGTCGACCTGAGAAAGCCCTTTTAAAGCTGATAGGAGAACTTTACTTACTAAATTTCTTGAGTAGCGAGAATCTTTCCTCAAAGGCACGGAAAGGGTCCAATCCATACGAAGGGCAGCAACTTGAGTTCGGAGGAGGGGATAGGGCGCTCGAAGCAAAAGGAACGAAAAGCACACCATATAGGTCAGCGGCATCAGCAGTTGAAGAAGTTGACGGCCGGATTCAAGCAAAAAATGGGATAACCTGAGTAGGAGAAGTCTCCTTTCTATATGAAAGACGAATATCTGGCTTTGAAGCCTCCTTGAGTCCGGCTTAGCTTCAGGTATAAGTCAAGAACAGAAGAAGGGGATCGCCACAATCAAGAAGCAACAAGCTAAAAGCTGTTGTTTAGATGACTTTATGTTATGAAAGAACCCAGAAAAAAGTAATTATTGGAGTAGCCCGCCCAGTAGAGGCTTTCTTAGTGAAAAAAGTATATTCATAGATGAATTAGGGGAAAGAGTCTTCACCTTACTTTCAAGTGTCAATCATTTTTATTGAACTTTCTTTCAGGCTAGCTCTAGGCAGGGCGCATACATACAAACCCATTTTGAGTCGGATCCGAGCTCCAGTAGACAGCGAGACAGCCATTGTGGTAAACGGGAGCAAAGCAAGAGAAAGAGAGATGAATGACGCCAAGGGGAATTGGGATCAAAGAATTAAGGGATTGGATTTGTCCCCGTCTGTCTTGTGTTCAACGAAGGAAAGCGCCCTTCCTTCTTCAGCTTGAAAGACATCTCAGTAGCGAGAACCCTTCCTACTCGAGAATAAGGTCAGGAAGTGAAGCGTTTTTTCAGTTTTTCTTTAAAAATCTAGTAAGTGTTATGCGGGGGTGGGGATTCAGACCGATGAGAGACGTAGGAATTGCCCTTAACTTTCCGAAAGGCTGAAATAGCTTTCTCGGGAGCCTCTAGGAGGTCGGGGTATTCAATCCCATGATACTCAAGGAGCAGGGCGTCGTATCCCAAGGGTTCTACTAATACATCGTATAGCGGGTCCAGGCTTGAAGTTATACCAAAAATGGAATGGGACAGTCATTCGAAAATGAGAAAATAAGGGTGTCAAGACATCCATATGACCAAGATGGCCATCTCACGAATTGGATTCGAACCAATATAAAGCTACTTTCCTTTAGTTGATCTGTCATCCCCCTCATTGTAGTCCTCCTAGAATCAATAGCATTTCGTCGGAATACA